>CATIWR010170440.1:0-28060 GCA_949677035.1 Omphalea diandra | reverse complement strand
CAAGTGTCATTGTCGTGTGTTCTCCAAATTCACATGCCTAATGCTTATTTATCAAATGCATATATTTAAATATTATGTAATTTAAAATATATATGATTTGAGTTAAGGATGTTACACTAAGTTTCATCTAAAAATTGTAATAATATATTATATAGTTTGATTTAATGCATGAACTATATATTGATTAAAAAGTAATTCAAAATTATTCAATTCAAACTTATTTGATCTAATTTATCTATCACCTTTAAGATTAATAAATATAACACATAAAAAATGAAATAGTTTAATATAATAGCAAAAAAAATAAGACAAACGATTATCAATTTTGATTTTGTTACCTTGAAATTTAGGAAAAGGCAAGGAAAAGCACTATAGGATTTAAAAGTACGCAAAAGCATGATATGATTTTATAATTTTACAGATTAAAATTTGAAAAATAGAAAAAAAAAATCCCCATTCAAGTACTTAATTTTTTTAATTTTTTACAATTTTGATTATAGATTTGGAATTAGAAGTTAACTGTACTAGGCTCTACATAAATATGGAACTATCTAATCGAGAATAAGAGAAATCAGTATTGATCGGAAAAAAATTTCAACCTGTGAAACTAGGCTCTTGATGCATGTTTCAACCTGTATTTTTTTTTTTTTTTTGCAATAATAGTAGGCCAATTTATTTTTAAATATCACATTATCACATAAAGGAAAACTCCTTATTCTTTTAGAAAAACAAGTTTTTGGTGCATGTGCATGGCATGTGATTAAAATAATTATTAAATACATAAATTAATTATTTTTTAATTTCATAATCATATAAATAATGACAATAAATTATATAAAGTTATAAATAATAAAAATTTTCTAAAATACATATAAAATAAACTTTTTAATAAATATATTTGTTATTAATAAGTGAATAAAAAAATTTTTAAGGCCAAATGATAAAAAATCAAATTTAAAAACTAAATAAGAATTATACAAAATTAATAAAACAACATCAAGAAATAAAAAAAAATATTTTTATCACTTATTATTCATATACATGTTGCACCATAATGATTTAAATGTCAAAATAATATTATAATAATATTTTTATTTATAAATATATTTAAAATTTTAATGTATAATAAAATTTTATTTTTATGAATATGAATAATAAAATTTCTCTCATAAATTATGAGAGAAGTACTTTATTTGTTACATTTTAATATAAATTTGTTGTGTTTTCCTTATTTTGTGCGATAGTATAAAAACTTTGTGTTTTCCTTATTTTGTGAGATAGTATAAAAACTTTTATGACAGACATTGAAATATCTCTATATAATGTTATATATAATTGTTCATATGAAAAAACATTTTATGGTAAATAAATTTAAATATTTGATATTATCTAATTTTAAATTTGATTGATGAACATGATAAATTAGAGACACGTTGTAAATTATTTTTCTTTTGAATTAAAAAGGTTATTTGTTATTTTTAATTGGAAAAATATAAATGTTTGGTAAGAATACTTGCTTTTATACATGTTTTCTTGTGGTTATTTCAGTGTATATGATATTTTTATAGAAATTCTTGCAAATTATTTTTATATTATTACATAAATCATTTAATGGACATAAAATTAAATTATATGCATCTTAATTTTTAGATATTAAAAAATAAAGTAACACATGTAAATATTTTCATATATTATTTTAGTTATTTCAAATAATCACAAATTTTAAAGATTAAAATAATAATTAATTCTATAAAAAATATTATTCATCTAATTTAAGATTATTATTGTTCTATATTCAATTTTTTTTTATAATTAGTAACTTTTGCATATAATATAATATAGATTTTAACTATCACAAATTTAAAAAATTGAAATATAATATATATAGTATACATTTCAAATTTTATAAAATTTTAAATAAACAATAATAATTAATTTTATAAAAAAATTATTCATCCCATTAAAATTTATAACTTAAGGTTATTATTGTCAATTTAAAAAATTTGCATACTCTTTTGTATTCAAAATTTTTTTTCTTATTTAGCCACTTTTATATATAGTATATATTAAATTGTATTTATCTTAATTTTTAAATACTTAAAAATAAAGTAATACTAAATTAAAATATAAAATATTTTTATTCAGTATTTTAATTATTTTAAATAATTATAAATTTTAAAGATTAAAATCCTAATTAATTCTATAAAAAATATTATCCATCTAATTTAAATTTATTGTTAATTTTAAAAAGTTGTATATCCTTTTATGTCAAAAAAAATTGTTTAATTAGCTGTTGTTATAGATAGTATAAATTTAAAATATCATAAATTTTAAAAATTAAAATACAGAATAGATAATCTATATTTTAAATTTCACAAAATTAAAAATTAAAATAATAATTAATTTTATAAAAAAATATTATCCATTTAATTTAAATTTATAACTTAAGGTTATTATTGTCAATTTAAAAAAAAGTTATACCCTTTTATATTCAAATTTTTTTCCTAATTATTCACTTTTATATATTGTGTAGATTACATAAGACATTGGATGCACTTAAAATTAAATTATATTTATCTTAATTTTAAAATATTTTTAAAATAAAGTAACACTAACGCCAAAATACAAATATTTTTATTTATTATTTTGGTTATTTCAAATAATCATAAATTTTAAAGACTAAAAAATAATAATTTTATAAAAAATATTATTCATCCAATTAAAATTTATAACTTAAAATTATTATTATCAATTTAAAAAGTTTTATATCTTTTTATGTCTAAAAAAAATTCTTAATTAGCCACTTTATAGATAATATAATATAAATTTTAAATATCAAAATTTTCAAATATTGAAATATAATATAGATAATATATATTTAAAATTTATAAATTAAAATAATAATTAATTTTATAATTATTTTTTCTGATTTGTCACTTTTATATATAGTATAGATTTAAAAAAGTCTCATGTCCTTTTATGTCTAAAATTTTTTTCTAATTATCCACTTTATAGTATAATATAGATTTAAATATCATAAATTTTAAATATTGAAATATAGTATAAATAATATAAATTTAAAATTTTATAAATTAAAAAATAATTAATTTTATAAAAAATATTATATATCCAATTAAAATTTATAACTTAAAGTTATTGTTGTTAAATTTAAAAAAATTTTATAGCCTTTTATATTTTAAATTTTTTTTCTTAATTAGTCACTTATATATATATATATATAGTATATATTGATAAAATAAAAGCAAACACATTAAAAACTTAAGCCTATTTTAGTCTCTTAATGCATGACTGAGCTAATAATGATGAAAAAATTTTATTCTCATCTCATACCTTATTTATTAAGATTTAAATTTTAAAATCACACTCCAAAATAGAATTTTCTCTTTACAAATCTCTCAATAGCAATATGAAAGATTTGTTTCTATTTGTTATTTGACATAATAAGGGGTTTATAAATTTTTCCAGTGTGTGTGTGTGTCTCTCTCTCTCTCTCTCTCTCTCTCTATATATATATATATATATATATATATATATATTGATTAGTTCATATAAATTTATTTATGTTAGATTAAATAAATTTATAAAAAATATCTTTTTACAGCCTCTTAATATATTCAAATTTAAGATCATAAAAAAGGAATACACTCTCTTGTTGTTTGAGCAATAGTAATTAGTAATTGATTTGTTTTTTTATCATATAAAAATATTAATTTTAGCACTGTTAAAGGTAATATGAGATTATATTTTTATCTCAAAACTCCATTAAATAAAAAAAAAAAATCTACATCAATGGGATGTACATATTGAGTTACATTCAATTTTAATATGATTTATTTTTGTAAGTTAATCAATTGCATTGATATAAAATTACATTTGAATATATATTTTTTTATATAATTACAAAAAATTGATCAAATAAATATAGAAAGTAAAGGAAATATTATATAAAATGATAATATTATATATTTAAAAAAATTAAATTAAAACACAATTTAATACGAATATTATTGTATATCAGGATTGTATTTTGATTTGTTCAAGTTGGGTAAAATTATAATTACATTTGGATATATATATTTTTAATTTGATTAAACTAAATTTAAGGCTTTTTAGTTTAGCAGGTTTTTAAAAAAAAAAAAAAAAAATTCATTCTTCCTTACCAATCCTATTCCATACTGTAATATAATTATATTCTATAAATGAAATCGTTATTTTTTTAAGAAAGAAAGAAAGTTATCACTTTAATTTGGGATAGACGTATATGAATAATTTTTGGTAACTAGATTGCAGAATTATATGGGCGTTAGGTGAACCAACCGAGCAAAGTCAAGATTCCAGGTAATGTCAATCAGGCAAGGCCACGCCTTATGCAATAATTACTTTCTTTACACTATTTGTCGATGAAATTTAAGATGCAATTCAATTGACTTTTTAATAGAATTGATTTGAAAATAATTTTGAATTTTAATCAAATTAACTTGTAAATGAATTTTCTATATTTAGTAGTATTCAGTTATTAATAAATTTTTATATTTAGTATATAATAAATATAGATTTTATTTAAATAAAATTAATATTATATTTAATTTAAATGCAAAATTGAATTGAGATTTTATTTTTTCAAAAATGCCTTTAGTATATGTTATATTTTTTAAGAAAAATACAAAATTTCTTATTCATATATTAGAATTAAACTCCCTGATATACATATAAAACTTAGAACAATCAATAAGTACAATAATATTTATATATAAAATATAGTAGTTTCTTCATCTAAAAATCTCCAATCGTGTTTAAACTATAATAAATAAGGTGCCGAACTGAAAAAATAGATTGAGCCAAATATCTAAATAGAAAATATAAATCAAATTAAAAAACAGATTGAATCGAATAAATTTGATTTTTTAATTTTTTTTATATGGATTTCATTTGATCAATTTCTTTAAAAAAATCTATATAGTTGAATTTGATTTGTTTTTTATAAAACTTTTTTATTTTAAATGAAATGAATTGAATTAATTTTAAATCAAATCAAAATAATTTAAACATATACTAAATCAAACTAAAATGATACAAATAATAAAAAAATTATTATTTATATTAAAAGTATATTATAAAACTAATTTGAAGTAAAAAACAATTTAAACCAATATTAAATCAAATTGAAATGGTTAAAATATATTTAATTCGTTATTATATTAAAAATACATAAAAAATCTATAAAAAACTTGTCATTTATATTAAAAATTTAGTATTAAAATTATTATTTGTATTAAAATATTTTAAAAATATATTTAATTAAATCAAATTATAATTGAACTAAACCAACTATTTAGTTCAATTTAGTTCTTATATTAGTTCAATTTAGTTCGATTTAATTTTTTAAGTTTGATTTTTTCATTTGTTAGTTCAATTTTATTTTAACTAATTGCATATCCTTAATAATGAAATGATAGAGGAAAAAAAATAAAATATATTTGAATCAAATTTAATATAATTTAATTTAGTTATGATAAATTTTATAGATTTAATAAAATAAAATTTTAAATAAATTTCATCTTTATATCCAATACCATAAATTTAGATTTAGAAATGAATTCTATAAAATCTTATAGAAATTATTTATGCTAACGCTCTATTTTTTTTGAAGTAAATATTTTTTAGGAAAATATTTTTCGCATTTTTCTTTATTTGGTGCATCCATCAATGAAAAATATTTTATTGGTTAAAAAAAAACTAAGTCATTTTTCGATTTTTGATAACTTATCCAAATGAAAAATAAATTATATAACTACATATATTTATTATTATTGGTCATCATTGACTATCGACAGTGGTTACCAATAATAAGTGAGATTCATAAAAAAAATTATTTTTAATATATTTTTTCTTATCTTAAATAATAAATAAATATAAAATATTTATAATTTAATTTTATTATAATCTTATAAATCAAAACAAAAATTAATAGTTTTGGAGTCTAGTCTAAATATTATAAAATATATTACTCAAAAAATATTTTTTTAAAAAATATTTTCACCAAATAAGTTATTTTCCGTAAAATAAATAAAGAGTCTAAGTATTATGTTAAGAACAACAAAAGCTATGACTAGATATTATCGAATATCAACAACTGATTCAAAAAAATCTCTTTTTTTCTTTTTTCAGTCTCTTAAATATTTTATATTTATTTTAATATTTTAGATTATTAGTCATTTTCTTAAGACTAATAATATTCCTTTTTCTCTTTTTTAGTACTTTTTCTATATTTTTATTATTTTTTAAATTATGACCAAAATCAAATTCATACTATATATTATTTATTTTATATTTTTGTTAAATTTGTATATTAAATATTAAATATATTACTTCTATTTTTTTATAAATGCAAATTTATTATTTGTACATCTTTTTACTTTGTTTTTTATTTTTTTGTCATGAAATATTATTCTATATTTATAAGAATTTTAATTTGTTCATTCATTTTTAAAATTTTTAGCATTTTTAATGATTGTCTTTGACTTGTTGAATGATATTTAAATTATTAAATTTATTTAAAAATCATAAAAATGCAACATTTTTAAAATCAAATTAGAGATCAAACCAATCAACTAACTGATTTTTAATTTAACAAGTTCAATCAATCCTATTTAATAGAGTATTTTTTGAAAAAATATAAATAATATTTAAAAATATTTAAAATTTTAGAAAAATATGTAAAATTATTTTTTAAAATTTAAATTTTGATTAAAGGAGTATAATTTTAAAAAATTTTAACTTTTTTCATAAAATAGCATAAGTTTAGATTAAACTAGTTTGTTTTATTTCTAGTTTAAAGCAATTTTTCTAATTTTGATTTATTTTTTAGATGATTAATTTTTAATACTAAACCGAACTGAATTCTTAAATGACTGTTAATTTTATTAGTTTAATCGATTAGTCTAATCTAATTCTAAAAATACTATAAAAATATCTATTATAATTTAGAATAACAATTGAATGAAATATATTTTTCTTTAAATTATCATTTTAAATGTTTCATCATTTTTATTAAAATATTATAAATAATTTCTATTCTTTTTCTATTGGACCGTGGCAACCCACGCACTAAAGGATAGATTTGATAACGTGAATGTGTCATTTTCATTTTCATTTTCCTTTTCTTTTCCTTTTATTTATTTTTTCTAAATTTGCATAAAAATGCTACTCCACAAGCCTCATTCACACAATGAAAACATGCCAGCAGTTTTTTTTTTTTTTTGGTTAAATACGAAACAGACAAATTGTAATTTTAAGCTTATCATTTACAAATTGCAAATTAAATTCGAGCAAATAAGCAATTCAGATTAAACTTGAATTTTTTTATTTTTACATTTTATTCAATAAATTCTGTTTCAAATTTTAATTATTAAATGGAAATTAATTCAAACAGAATTATTTTGAATAGAAAAGAGAAAAATTCTTAAATTCAAATAAAGTAAGTTTCACGTTATTTATACAATTTTATATCATTTTAAAATTGATTTAATGCACTAATAATACCTAAATTTCAATAGTTTCATATTAAACTTATATCAATTTATAGTATTATATTCAAAATTTTGCTTAATCAATGTTATCATCATAAACACGACTCTTTTTCATCTTAAAAGTATTTTATCATATTATTAAAAATATATATTCTAATCAAAATCTCATTGTGTAAAATTTATTAATATAAAAAATCATTGTTGAAAAATTTAATATAATATTATGAATAAATAGAATATTAGAAACAATATTTTATGTATGCTATTTTTTGGTTTGGATATATTTAAGTCTAATTCAATTTAAATTGCTTCTTTTTAATAATCAATCTAGAAATTGATAACGAACTATGCTATATAATATAGATAAATAATATTTGATAAATTATCTTAACAAATATTTCAATGATATAAGAATAATAATAATTATTCTATTAATTTATTACTAATATAAATAAAATAAAATGATGTCTTTATTTATTAAAATCTATTTAACACCATAATTTACATTAATTTATTAAATACTTATAATTACTTTTTCATTCAAAGTTAATTTTTGGTATTATTTTTACAATAATAATTTTACTACATTATTTTTTAATACCTAAGCTACTTGCAACAATAATGCCAAACACATTAAATTCTAATAAGAAAAATCATAGTCGTTTTTTTCTTGTATTTGAAAATAATTTTATATATTTTTTAGTTTGGAATGTCTTACAAGCTATAAAGTTTCTTTTCTTTTTCCTTTGATTTTTTTAATAAAGTTAATATTTGTTCCTTTTTTTTAGTTTTTGTTTATTCTATTTCTTATTATTTAAAGTGTTTATTTAGAATTATTGTTTATTTTTTCAGAATTTATTTTTTATTTGATAAGAGTTTGATAATTTTGATTTCGACTATTTAATTACTTACTAATAATTGATTATCAATCATTATCTTTCAAATCCAAAATATGACTTATCATATAAAATTTAATTTTAATTTTATTACATTATAAAATTATTTTTGATATAAAATTCTTATAATTAATAAAAATATAAAGTCATCAAAGATGATTCAATATAAATATAACATTATGATTTTAAAATTGATAGGATATATTATTATTAATTATATATAATAAAATTTAAATGATATTATAATTTTTACTTATTAAATGTAAATAAAAAGACTTTTCTATTTAAAAAAAATACTGCGAAACACCCTGTGAATGACCACGACGGTGGCGAGGAGACAGCAGACAAGACACCACACAGCGAGTAGAGACCACGGCTCATCGTCGAGTGGAGGTAAGAAGAGCGTTCTTTGGGTCAGTGAAGGTGATATTATATATATATATATATATCATTTTTTAGGCGTGTGAGAGACGTATATTAAATGGATAAAGTAAGAGAGACATGAAAGAATTCATTTTATCATACCCTTCAAATTATCGTATTGCGGTAAAATGCAATCCATATTTTCGGGCTGGACTGCACGTCAATTCAGTGTGACGCAAGACAATTTAAACGGTTCTAATCAGATGACTGTGTATTTGTCCAGAAAAAAGAAAAATAAAAAGAGTTGCGGTCACATGCGGACACGCCCTTTTTAATCCCTGTGCCAGGAATCATAAGGACTTTTCTGATTTGTGATCACATGCTTTTTTGTTTTGTCTTTTTAACTCTCTTTCTTTTTTTTTTAATTATAAATAAAACTTATTTTTCTTGATTTTATATTTTTCACTTGACTATAAATATGATAAACAGAACTTATAATAATTTTAATCCATATATATATATATATAATCACATGTTCACCTTAATATATCACTGTAACTAATTACTTAATTATCTGTATCATTTATCAACAAATTTAAATTTTTTGTGATTTTTGTAACAAATTTTATGATAATTAATCAATTAAATGACTAAAATTAATATGTAAATTATTAGTTTATAATATATTATTACTTTATATAAATTTTTTAAAGTAAATAAAATAATAAAATTATATTTAAATTAGTATAAAAAATTTTAATAATTACATAATTTTTGTATATATAAAATAAAAAAATTTATAATTTATTGCTTTTTAATCTTTTAACTTTTATTATTATATAGAAAATTAAATACACATTATTATAAATGTGAAGAATTTTTTTATCATTAAACTTCCTAACTTATTTTAACTATTGAATTTCTTATATTATTAAAATTTTTATATTTTTTTAATTAATTAAATAAATAAAATATTTAATTATTAATTTTCTTGTCAAAGATATTATTTTACTAATATAATTACTTGACAAATACTCGTTTAATGCTAAGTTTGGGATTGAGTATATATATAGACATACACATAAAATTGATCAAATATCTAATAAAATTTGAATTTTAATATCATAACTTGATTTAATTATTTGAAAATTTTAAAAACTCTGATTCTAATTCAATTCAATCCAATTAACTCCATTATATTTGTTTTTTAAAATTGATTTTTTGAATTTAAATTAGATTTTTAGATTTATTTATCTATCCAATCGGACTCTCCTTTCTATTGTTCTTTGATTTTTTTTTTATTAATTTGAGTTGTTGTCAGCTTTAAAGTTAACTACAAGTTTCTTATTTTTATTTTTTTATATTTTCTTTATTCAAAATTTTGTGATTTTTGATAACCATATTAAGTAATTAAAATTAAAATATTTAGTACTTATTTTTTAAAAGTTCTTAATATTTTAAATGTGTTTTATAATATTTTTATTAAGTACTTAATTAAAAAAATAATAATTTTTATAATATTTTTATTAAGTACTTAATTTAAAAAAAATTAATTTGATAAGTATAAAATTTTTACTTAATGAATTAAGTAATAAAAAAAAGTTCACTATTTCGATATATTTCATTGATATATCTCTCACCACAAGTATCATCATCCATTATCACAATCATTTTCTATTGATTGGGATATAATTTAATTTTAAACATATAAAAAATAAATTATATGTTAATTTATTGTATAATGTATAATTATCTTATCTTAAAATTGTCTACTAGATTTAATTTTTTTAAATTTGATATTTATTAAATTGTCATTAAACTCTTCAAATTTTCAACACTAAAATTATTCAATATTTAATTTTTAATACTTAATTTTCAATTTTACGGAAATTACCTTAGATTTTTTTATTTATTTCTCATAGTAGGTTTTTATTCTTTTTTCCTTTTGTGTATGAAGTTTTTTTTTTTATAAAAATTAAAAGTAAAAGTTTAAATCCGAATGGTCAATTAGATATACATATATTTATATTACTGTGATCAAATTCATTTGAAGATACAAAGTATTGGGCCTATTTATATTGTCTATCAAATTTATTTCTTTATCATCATATATTTATAAAAATATCATTATTTTTCAAACTGAATTATATTATTATAAATTGTAATGTTATATTATATTGATGAACAATATTTTGTAATAAAAATGAAAGGAATTGTTTTAATAATAATAATATCCACTAATGTTTTTAGTTAAATGATAAAAAAAAAAGACATTTTAAAATCAATCGACATGAATTGAATTTTATTAATATAAATCTGTCTCCCTAACTAATATTAAAAAACCAAAAACAGTACAAAGAATTAAAAATAACGGTTATAACAATCTTAAAAGTACGTAGATAAACTGGTGCTGTGTAGGATTAATTATGCTTCTCTTTGACATATATATAAATACATCTATATTTCATATGATTGGTAATTATGCTAGTCTAATGATCATCCATGGTTGGTGAATGTTACGTACTAAAATTATGAATGATTTAGATTGTATTACAGGTTAAGGGAAGCTTTTAAGTTTTAAACAATAGAAAAAATAATATATTTCGTATAATCATTTAATATATATATTTAAATAATTTAAGCAGCAAAAGTAACACTTAATTATTTCAACGTTATGATGACCCAACAAAAGTCTCAAACTACAAAATCTCACTAATGCAAAAAATTAACTCTACAAATGTCCTGGAGGCTACTTTACCTTCAGTTATTTTAAGATCTATTTTCTCCATTTAAGTATTCAAACTACAATATTAACTCAATCCATTTATCTTTTCTACCAAATTATTTTTATTATGATTTTTTCAGTAAAGAAAATGTTTAAAGACTACTTAGATTTGAATTATTAGCCGTTTCACACTCCATTATGTTTGTATGAATAATTAATTAAACTTCCTTTTACTGTTGTTGTTTGAAGGAGAGCAAAGGCTCGTGAGTTTTTCAGTGAAAACTGAAGGAGAAGCCTCAAACTCGGTGCTTTCTCTTCATGTCAATTTGATAATTTTGGTAGAATGCATCAAAAGTCAAAATCTAACTAATTTCACTTTAATGGGTATAAAATTTCAAATAAATATACACGTTTCCCCCCTTTGTTACTTAATGGATATATTGTTTAAAATTTTTACACGTATATTAAATATTATATTTAATAAGTATTATTATATATAAAAAAAAATATATTATCATCAGTTAGTTATTTTTATAAATTATTGTACACTCTAAAAATAAATAATTATTGTGAAAGAGATAAATTATAGAGTTGAAAAAAATTAATTAATGTTCATTAATAATTATAAAACGTCAAGTATTATAGAATAAAATTTTCTCTATAAATTACATTTAATTTGAAACATATGAAGTATTTGGTCTATTGTCTATTTGTGATAAATATAAATAAAGTTGAGTATGGTACTCAAAAATAATAAATCAATTAGAGAATTAAATAGAATTGAATAAAAAAAATAAAATTTAGTATATTTTGTTTAGGATCGAACTAACG
Source organism: Omphalea diandra (assembly GCA_949677035.1). Classification (NCBI taxonomy): domain Eukaryota; kingdom Viridiplantae; phylum Streptophyta; class Magnoliopsida; order Malpighiales; family Euphorbiaceae; genus Omphalea; species Omphalea diandra. The sequence goes on along the minus strand of CATIWR010170440.1, from coordinate 15,695 downwards.
CTTAATTTCAAGATGTTGTTCATCCTTTAATTGTATGCTAAACTGAGAATTGAACTAGATAAAAATTGAGCTATATGTATAATTTTAGAAATTATATGTTCATTATAATATGTGTATTATATATTTAATATAACATAAAATTAAATATTATCAATAATTATATATTAGTGTATATATTTAAATATACTAAATATAAGCTATATACATATATATATATGATCTTATGTTTGTTTAAATGTACTATAAGTTATTTCACTATATAAATAATCATATATTATTTATTTTATATATTTCTATATAATATATATAATTCAAACAGTTATTTATCAATCAAATTTGTGTATTTATAATTTTTATTTCTATAATAAATATAAATAAATAAACAATCTTATAAAATAATAAATTATATAAGCTTTTGTAATGATACTTTATATGCATAAAATGGATTCATAAATAAAAATAAATAATTTTTCATAATTGATGACAAAAATGTACATGTCGGGGGAAAAACTAAGAAAAAGGTACCCTTGCCTAGGTCTCATTTCTTTATACATCCATGGAAATTTTACAAATGTGCTAGGCACACTAAAAGTTCTCTGATATTAATTTTTTAGCCTGAGATTGGAACTGTTGCGCCACAATTTCAAGGATCCACCACGGCCAACCACCTTGCTTTCGGGCTATGCATGTAAAATTCAAATTGGTAGGCTCCCTTTTCCCTATTTTCTTCATTTATTGTTTTTATCATTTTAGCAAATATTTTGTCTAATTTTGTCCTCAGTCCTTGTCTTAGGATTATATCTAGAGTTTTTTTTTTTCTCTTCATGGGTATTCTGATTTTTTCTTTCTCGTAATATAATGTGTTTAGTTAATTTCTTTTCATCACCATTTTATTGGTTGAAGCCTTTCGCATGAATGACTTAATGTTTTCATTTAATTGGCAAGGCAGGTTTACTATGTTGTGTAAAAACTTAACATAATACCACCCGGTCAATCAGTAAAACTAAAAATTTCTGTTAAAAAAAATCACAGAAGGGGGATTTTGACCTTCATAACAACAATTTCATATGCAATGAGAAATGCAAATAATTTAATTCCACATTGTTAAATCCTTACAAATCTTTTTTCACTCAATACAACATAATTCTTTTTAAGAGATGGAAATTACATCAAAATTAGTGAAGAAAATTTATTATTCAATAAAAAAATTGTATATAAAAATATTTAAAAGAGACAGAATTGTTAGAATTTGATTTTTGTTTTATCACTAGTATTATTATGAAACAGACATTTAGAGATGATAATTTTTAAGTCAATATAAACTTACTTAAAAAAAAGTGACTCAAGTTTGATTCAAATGTGGAGGAAGTTCAAAACATTTAAAACAACAATGCATAAAGGTTTGACTCGAAACAATAATATTTATGTTATAAAATTTATTCATTAAATATTTATTCAAAATTAAGATTATGAATGACTTGACTTATAAATTAAAAATAACTTGAAAATATTTTTTAATATCTTGTTTCAATTGCCAAATTTGATCTGTATGCAATTCAAAATTAGTCATTTGAGAAAAAAAATAATAAAATGAATCAAAATCAAATAATCTTAATCTAAACTCACTTGATGTTATAACTCAGTTCTTTAAAAGTTGGATGATCAAAATCATTAGCCTAATAATTCAATATTCAAACTATAGGTGATTAATGGATTAAGTTGAATGGATTCAAGTTAGATTATTTTTAAGTTGAACATGTTATATTTTTTTCTTATGAATTAAAATAGAATTAATTTGAAATTGCATTCAGATCATCAAGATAAAATATAGATAGAAAATTAATTATTTTCAAAATTTGAATAAGATTGGATCACTCATGATTTTGCTATTTTTAAATAAATAAGATATTTATTTTTTAAATAATTTTATATTTTTAATAATTTAAATAGAATCAATTATGATCAAGTTAGCATTAGATCAATTCACAAGTTGAACTAGTATCGAATTAAATTTAATATGAAAATTTTGAATTATTTTAAATTTAAATTATTTGTAGTTTCAATTTGGATTAGGTAAAGATTAAATTATTTTTTTGAACAAATTCATATTAAATTTTTGGATTAAGTAAAAAAACACCACCAAATTTTGTTTATTTTAAAGAAGTTAACTAACAAAAAAATTTCCTTGTGTATTTGATTTTAAGAACGTATATAGACTAAAAAAATAGAAAAAAACTTTGTACTTAACTTTTTCAATGTAATTAAAGTAACTTATTAAAAATAGAATCAATAAATATAAATTTCTGATTGAAGTTGAGAGATATATTCGAAATTATTAAAAAGTAAAGTATAACTTTCTCATAAAAGTTGAGAGATATGTTTTAAATTATTTTATAATTAATTTTTGATAAATTTATTTAATAAGATATAATTATTTATGTTAATAGATTAGAATAAAAATAGTATTTAATTCTCTAAAAATTAATAAAATAAATTAAATATAATTTTATGAATTTTAAAAAAAATATGTGAATCAAATAATATAAAATTTAACTTTTCAAACAATATCACTTTCGAAGAAATTATCTTCTTAAAATTAAGCACCTTTATGTCAAATGACAACTTTAGTTCAAACACGTATGGCAAAAAGTCCCATGTTCCGCAGCAGCTTCAACGACTTTTGAGCACAATGTATTCACAAATATGAAAGGTAACATACGTAGGCGATGCTGGACTCCTACGCTTCTGCAGCCACGAGAAAATTCTATACCCAGGATGGAAAGGCATACATCTTCTTCACTAGCAGATGTCACTTTCAATGGAGCTCGTTTTGAACACGTCAATGTTTCCTGTCTTGTCAATCAATTTTTTATAATGCAATGCAGATATCTTCTAATTTCCTCAACTTTCTTTGTCAATTAATTTTTGCTCATCTTATGATATCTTAATTGTCAAATTCTGCAAATAATCCTTTATTTCAATGACAGAGTAATACCTTAAAACTTAAGTATTCTATGAAAGTAGTGACGGAATTAAAGCGATTGACATAAGCTGAAACTCTCTTAACTGACAATAGAGAAGAAGAAGGAGTCCCTCAACCCCTGCTAGGCTAGAAGACCAAAAATAATCAAAATGGGACTATTATATTTTTTATTAGCTGAAAAAAAAAATAAAATTAAAACAATATTACTCTTATAACAAATCCATACTCCCCTCAAAAATAATTTTTTTTAAAAATTTTTTTCCTTATTCTCTCATATCACTGTTGTTGTCGTTATTGGTCTCTTAGCAATTTCAAATCGACTCCCTGATCATAGTTTCTAATTCCATTACTATATAAGAGCGATTTAACCACATAATATAGTCTAAAAAAAGTAATTATCTACAGGAGCGATCCAACCACAACCCAAAAAAAAGTAATTGTCAAATTCTAAGTTGCTTCTCTCATGGTACTTTATTTCTTATACTTGTTTGTCACCTATTTGAAGTCAATTTTTACAATTTTAAAATGCGTAATAAAATGGAGAAAGGGATAGATTATATTTCTTCAATAAGAACAAAATCAGGAAATTGCTAAGAACTTGTGCGCTTTGCTTTACTCATTTATTTATTTATTGGCCGTTGCCCTAAAAACTTTGGACGGTGCAAAAAGCACTTTCTGCTTTATCCATTCTTCATGCAAAGAAAAGATGCGATAGTGATGATTGTCCATTCCAAACGTGCATGTGCTCATTTTTCTTGTTTTTACCAATTTTTTTAAAATCGGATAGATGTTTGAACCTCTCTTAGTAACTGGTTTTCGATTTCGGTTCAAAGCTCCATTGAGATGATTCTATATTCAGAGTTATATGCCCACCATAGCATTAAAGCCCAAAGCCATCCCAATACCAAAACTCAAACTATTAAAATACTAAAACCCAAGGTACCTCAAAGCCAATATCTTTTTTGGTTTCGAAAAGAACATTGTCCATTACGTTTCTCAACAAAATCAAATCCTTCAACTTCGTTTCTCTGCATCTTACCTTCCCAAACAAAATCAAACCCTTCTTCTCCCTTCATCTTTTCCTCTATTTCTTCCCCATTGAAACAATTAAATTTGAATATATCAAAATCAAACTCATTCTCCTCTCTCTCAGTTTGATCTATAATGTTTATACTTTTGTTTGCTTGTTATTTCTTTTTTTAGTTGATCTTGAATTATCAAATTCAAATACAGTATCAGCCATAGATAAAATTTCTCCTCTATCCATCATATTTGATCCACATCATCATATGCTTCTTTTGACAATTTTGCTTCTTCTTCTTATGCACATAGATTTTTTTTTTTTCTAAATATTGTTAAAAAATGAAGTTCAATAAAAATCAAGCTTTATTGGATTATTGGATCCCTCGACTTTAGTTGATTTTGACTTATTTTAACCGGTTTTAAAGATGACCAATTTTATTAGATCAATCATATTAAATATACAGTCGATTTTCAGTTTTTTCTATCTGATTGACTGCAAATTTAAAAACATGGGTTTCTACCGTTGGATCCAACTTGGCCCCAGTACCACCTATAATTTTGGATGACGTGAATTTATCGTTTGCTAACTCCAAATCTTTCAAATCTTCCTATAACTCAATATATATTATTAATTTTAATCTCAAAATTAATTTTAATTTTAAATAATTATTTATTAAATAATTATATTTAATATAATCACATCATATCGCTTTATATTATATTACAAAAATTTGCTATATTAAAATTATAAATAAAATAAATAATTGTCATATAAAAAAAACTTACAAATAAGAAATTAAAAATTCTAAACAAACAATTAATATTATATAATAAAAAATTATAAACAATAAATTTAAAAAATTTAAAAATTAAAAATTTGAAAAAAAAATTAAAAATTTTTTATTTTAAAATTATGCTACAAAAGATTAAAAATATAAATCAATACATAATTTTTTGTAATTATCTTACATATATATATGTGTATTATAAAATACTTAATATTATTTAATAGATTAACTATTAAAAATTATTTTATTCAAATTTAATATTTTTTTTTTGTAATTGTGTCATATAAGATTGAAAATATAAATTAATAGACAATTATTTGTTGTAACTTTTTAAGTCATCATAATTTTCGTAAGTTTTTAAGAAATTTAATTTATTTTACAGAATAGATCAACAGAAATAAAAAAAAAATTTTAATAGACATCCTTTATTAAAAAGTCTTTAAACAATATCATAAAGAGGAGAAGACCATCACATTTGATATTCAAATCCCGCAATAAAAGAAATAAGAAAAACAAAAGTAGAAAAAGAAAAGTATATATAAATTTATTAACAATAAATAAAAGAAAAAAAATAGGGAGGGGCTGCGTTGGTATCAACAGCACCCTCAAAAAAGAATTAGAGAGGAAGAGAGGGACAGGTTGAGCCCTAACTGTGGGCTATAGGATTTGTGGATTGTGTTACTACCGTGAATGATGCATTGAACATGTGCTCTACAAGTTGTGGTTACGCCCCCCTTTGGGCCTTGTCCAGCAACACACTTTTAATATATTAGCTTTTTTTTTTTAAAAAAAAGAAATATTATTATAGTGCTTCCTGGTTTATTGTATCCTAGTAGGACTCCCAGCAACTTAAGTTCACCAAATTGCCAAGATCCATCTTTAGGTCCCCAAAGATCTGATAGCCATAAGAATGAATTGAGCTTAATTTCAGAAGGATTTTTATAATTTACCTTTCTTATTAGACCATATCTTGTTGTATTTTATTAAAGATTTGTGTCATGTTCCCTCACATAGAGATTGACAAGAACACCTTAAGTGATGGGGGGAAAAGAAAACCTCGTCCCTACAACACGTTCAGGTAATTTCAATCACTTTTTTTAATTTATTATTTTTCCTTTTATATGTTTAATAAGTTTCTCATTACCTTAACAAATAAAAAAAAAAGAAAATCCTTATGACTAGTATTTTCACAAAAACAAAAAGTCACTTTTCCCTTTTTCAATGGAACTGCAACTACTTTTACCTTTATTTATTTAGAGTTTTTTTTTCTGGGTTGGGTCCATTGGGCTTGCATAACCTCTAGAAATATGGGTTTATTCAGAAATTATGATGCTATGTCAGAAGATCCCGCAATTTTTGTGGTGGACTCCGGACCACAAGTCTGAGTGTCTAAAAAGCAAAATTTTTTTGCATTTTTGTTATTTGTTTTATAGCTGATTTTCATGGCACGTGTGACGTGGAAAAAAAAAAAAGTAAAGTTATGCACTTTTTTTTCTTGTTACGTTTTTTTAACAAATAAGATTTTTTTTTGCGTGTTTTATATATAGTGTATAATTTATATTAATACAATATATAATTATATTATATTATTATAATTATATAATTTATATAATTATATAATCTATAATTATAATAATATTTTTATCATAAGTATTGTTATTATTCTAAATCCATTATTTAAAGTACATTATTTAAATATCTAAGTACATTTACGTTATGCTGTAAGTACATTAATTATATATATTTATATTATGTTATAGGTACATTAATATGAAAATACAAATATATTAATTTAAAATCACAATATATAATTTTGATATGAAAGTATATTAATATTATAAAAGAGCTATATTGATTTTGTATTATAAGTATATTGATGTTGTACTCTAAATATATTATTTTTTTTATTTTCAAGCATATTATTATTACTCTAGGTACGTTTTTTTATTGAAAGTACATTATTATTGTTTTAGAAGTACATTGACGTTTTACTATAGATATATCGTTTCTCATTTCAATTATATTGTTATTACTTTAAGCCTACCATTTTTAGTTGACAATACACTGTTATTGATTTATAAGTATATTTATTTTGATTTTGGTATTTATTTTAAGCTTATAAATTATCAGATTTATTTATTTTAAAAATTAAACTTATGTAATTTTTATATAAAAATAAAATTTTTAAAATTAAAATTAAATATAATAAAAAATTTGAATTGAATTAACTAAATATTGTATCAATTTATTTTAATTACAACAATAAAAAGAAAATTTCATAAAATAAAAGAAATTTTAAACCGTGAAAATTATAAAAGAATTATTTTTGATACACGTGGTTGGATTGTCTAAATACACATGTGATAAGAGCATTAGATTTTAAATGAAACAATGAATTTTAACGAGAGTGCATGATGCATAATAAATATGGATCCATGAATTCAGGAAATAAGAATCCTACAAAATGACTTTTTAACTTTTAACATGAAAAAAGCCCAATAATGAGTTTTTTTTTTTTATTTATTTTGTTGGGTCAGCAGCACAAGTCTTAATATTTTGACATTCACAAAGACTTGAGGATTTAAATTCTTGATTTTCTTTATTATATATAGAAATAGAAATTCAAAATCATCAGACTTTGTGTAATCTGGTGGCCAAGGCCTTTGGCCTTATGGTCGTCAAGGTAAATTTACACCGTGGTGTATTTGATCTTTCTAACAAAGTTAAGGTCATTTTCACTAATTAATTATTAATTTTTCCATTCTCTATAAATTTCTGAAACAAAAAAAAAAAAAAAAGAAATTGAATTTCAAATAGACTATTTTTAAGTCTTTACATAAAACCAAAAAAAAAAAAAAAAAGAGAGAGAGAGAAAATCAACATTTGGGTTGAATCTCACATATCCTTATCATCAATTTCTCATTATAAAAAAATATTTTTTTAAAAATAAAAAGTAATCTTCTAAGTTTATCAACTTCAGCATAAAAATCTCATGTAACCTTATTCGTCGTAGCTGCTGCATATGTTACTTTCGATCCCTTGTTTAGGTATAGCTTTGCTGGTAAATGCACTTGGCCAAGTTTGCATCTTCTACAAAATTACGTAGAGGCTTTGCAATAGAAAGAAGCCAAAACCATAGTTACTAAGTTCTGTATTGCATTGATATCCCTTAATTTATATTTTTCTGTATTTGCCTAAACTTTTCCGCATTCTCCATATCTCAGATTAATATGGAGACAATGAACTACAGAAAAAGAACTTGTTTTTGTCTACCAGAGCCCACCCCCTCCCCCAAATATTAAAAAATATATATAATTATTCCACAAAAGCCCCACAGACCTAAAATTTTTTTCCCTTTAAAGGAAAAAAAAAAAAAGGTTTGGCCCTAAAAAAATCCCAAAAAGGTTCAATTTTTTTTCTTTTAATTTTTAAAAATTAACTATTAAGTACAAGAAATTGAATCCCATTTTTATGGCCATTTTCTTTGCCTCAATTAGGCCGATCATGATATCTGCTATGCTTTTATTGAATAAATGACTATATTAACTGAATTTCTATAATTTTGTTATTATTTCAAAATATAAGTCGTTAGTGTTAAATGAAATGACAATTTCTAATTTGATCAAAATTCATTTTAAAAAAAGCGATTTAAATCCAATTTGACTTTAGAGAAAACTCAAAATGATAAAAATTTAAAATTATTTAAAAAATTTTGAATTAAACTTAACCTAAAACTTATTCAATTTCACATGTCAACTCAAATCAACCCAGATTATAAGTTGTCGGGTATGTGCATAAAATAAACTTATATAATTTGTACAATAAGTCATTTATGGATATATTACTATATTTTGATGATTTCAAAGTGAATTTTTTTTAAGAGAAAGATAAAATTATTATCATTTTGAGTTTAACATTTTTCAATTTTTATTTATTTTTTGTATATTTGTTCAAAATTTGTCATTTTCAATAATCTTTATGGTATAAATTAATATAATTATATTTATTTTTTTTTAAAATATAAAGATAAGACAATCTATTTTTACAATTTTAATAATGGTTATTAATTTAAAATTATAGTTTTATTTTTATTATTTTTTACAAATAGTTAATTCACTTTTTAACTTCAAGTATAGGTTAAATTAATAAGGAAAGTCCATTGGAATTTTTATTTTTATTTTATTTTTATCATTTATAAAACTGAAAATTTTTAATTTAATTATTTTATGATAATTAGAATTTAACTAAATTAAAATTAATAAAATTTTTGCTAATTAAATAAAAAATAGGCTAAAAATTTAAATTTAAGTATAAATTTGAGAGTCTAATTAATTGTTTCTTTTATAATTTTATTATTCAATTGATTATTTTATTAATACTCTTAACTAACCTGTTAAAAAATAATTTCATATAATAAACACGAATAATTAAAATATTAAAAGCGATATTTTAATATTAAAAGGTTTTAAAATAAAAATATATAAAATTTAAAAGATCGAGATGAATTATTCTTAAAAATAATATTGGAGAGTAATTCACTGATGGAAAAAGAGGAAAAGATACATTAAAAAAAAAAAAGAGGAAGAAGAAGAAGGGTAATGTGCGCTGTTTCTATTGAGATCATAGATAATCAAATTTTCATTATAATTAACCATAGCTTGTACTACAGATACTATTACATACAGTCATTCAAAATTCAAACTGGCGGAGACTCTTCTGGTTCTCCGTTAATTCACCGGAGCATAGCACACCAAATTAGACCATCCAAAACCCACAATTCATGACCGGTCACCCACTGCTCTCATCAATTTTAGTCGTTGGACCGACCGAATAAAACTCCTGCACAGTTAAAATTATGAAAATTTGTCTAAACCCAGAACTTAAAAAAAGTCCCAACTTTTCTTTTTATATTAATCTTGAAATGGAAAATAATAAAATAAAGTTCATGATCTAATAGATTACCTCCATGGTACATCATCAGCAAGCAGCCAATCACCTTCCCTATCCTGATATGTCAGCTTATAGCTGACCGAATTTTCTTGGCCTGTTAAAAGAAACAGGGCAAAAACAGGAGTTAACATTCAAGACTTCAAGAAACCCTAAAGCTAAGTTACATAACTAGCTATTTTATATTGCTAAACTTACATATCCCAAACATGCCAAGCAAGGTGGTTTTAAGAGCTGGAAAAGAACTATAGAGGCATAGGTTGATTTTCCTTGCGATAACTACTCCTTCCATCTTCACCTTAACGTACATGGAATTTGATGGCCTCCCTTGACAATCTGCACACCCATTGTCTACCGTCCGATTTTTCTCCACTCTAACGTTTCTATTTAACTTCTTCCTTCGGAACTTAATTGGTGGCCACCCTACTATCGCATCACCATCTCCAATAACTCTGCTCAACCAATCAACATTATGCAAAAAAATGTCAATTCTCAAGGGTGGAAAAAAGGGGTTAATTTGTGAATGAAGGTAAAAAAAAAATAATAGAGAAATAGGATAAATAAAAAATATTTATAAAAATAGAACAAATAAAAAATTATTTAGCCAAAAAAAGGTGATCAACACGTTCGTTTATTAGTTAAATTGATGGATGTTATTGTATATATTATTTTTCGTTAAAAATTATTTATTATTCAACTGATGGAGAAACGTTATTCTCAAAAAAATGATGAAGGAATCTCAGCCATAAGCAAAAATTAGACCAAAAATAATATAATATAATATTATTATATAATAATTTAAAATATTATAATAATATATAATATACTTTATAGAATATTATAGTAAGGGACTAAAAAATATTTCTTGTAACTAGCGGTGGTTGACAAGAACAAAAATTTTGATTTAAGTAAAAAATTTGTTGACTCATGCCGGACGAACAACAGTTAATGATTTTTAATGCAGCATATTTTGTATAGTAACATTTACCAATTTAACGGATATATAACATGTTAATCATCTTTTTTTGCTAAATAATTTTTGATTTACTCTACTTTTATAAATATTTTTTTATTTACACTATTTCTCTTTTTTTTAACCCTCATTTACAAATTAACCCGGAAAAAAGAGTGCATAGCAGAATCAAAAGAAAGAAAGCAATAAAACAGTTGAAAGATGAAGTCAATAGCAAAATACAGAATAAATGAGTTTTGATTCAGTCATTATAGTGAAGTGATATATATTTAGTACCCTGCATGATGCTACGAGTTGGAAGGCAACTAAGAGACTGATTAAACATATAGAAAGAAAAATGATTAAGAAATACAAAGGGCGCGTAAGAATACTTATTAAAGGGAAGAGGGAAGTTGTTTTGAGAAGCTTTAGGGTCATCTTCATCATTAGGCTGGTTATTCCAAAGCAAAAGAGGCAACGTTCGAGGCACGACGACGACTTCGTCTGTTATGTCATCAAAAGCATCATAGAAACTACGCTTCTTGTTATGATTGTTGTCGGTGGTGGTGCTACTGGATAGCCATGGAAAAGGACCCAAAAAAGTGTGGTTCATCATCACTTGGGTCGAGCCTGACGGTTCCTTATGCTCATAGACACGCGTGTTTAGGTCTAGCCCATTATTGGGAGTGCTGATATTGGTTGGAAGAGCAAGACCAAGTTGAAGTTCCATCATGAAATAGTAGCAGAAATCATCCAAACAAGAAAGAACAAAGAATATGTCAATAAAAAATGGAGGAGAAGGCGGCGAGAGCTCGGGGGGGATTAATTTCTGTGGGTTTATTGGTTTGAGGGCGTTTAATAGGACAATGAGACTCACCCGAGGGACAAGTGGGCGGAGAAGGGAAGTGCGGAGTGGGCGTGTGAGGGGACACTGTGTAGGGAACACTTGCCATGGCGTCCGAATCAGTGCTGCTCTTTTAGCCGACCTAGTTGCCCCTCCTTTGGTCCTTTTCTGTTTTTTTAGGGACTTTTTTGTTGCTTTGTTTTGTTCTCGTTCTTTGGTTTTACTAGCCGCACGAAGTTCAATTGACCTGCACGCGCGCCCACCCCCCAAACGCATTAAGTAAATCTTGTTTTCTCTATGATTTTTTTTTTATTTTCGTAAGGTTTGATAGGCCAAATAGTATTATGAATTACACAACATAGACATTCTACTTTTAATACTTTTAATCACAAATATGAATGAAGAAAATCGAACTCGAGACTTTTACTTCTCATAATATGTATTTTAAGTATCAGATTATGTTGTACATGCTTTCTTTATGGATTTTTGAACAATATTAATATCAAATACAAAATATATTTGATGATTGAACCACAAACAATATAGTAATAGATCTGTCATTTAAACTATTTAATTTGTTTCAAAAAAATTATTCACTATTCTTTTTTTAAATGTCTCAAAATATGTGTTGACTTTCATTAATCATTATCAAAATTTATTAATTTACCCTCATTAATTAGTTAACCAGTAAAGTGCACTCCATCAGTCCCAATATTATAGGCTAGTTTTTTTTTTTTTTTTTTACACAAGGATTGAGGAAGTTAGGTTTTTTTAATTAATAGTCACTTTTTTTTTTACAAAAATGTCATTTGATACTATTTATTGTTCTTTCTTGAAAAAAATATTGGATTCTAAAAAAAAAAAAAAGATTATATAAAGATTACTTTTCATTCTTGGCATTAATCACATAACATTGAAATATAAAAAAATAGAAAATTATAATTCAAAACAATTAAAAAAGGTTTAATTATTAGTGTAGATGTATTTGACAATTAATGAAGGGGTAAATTTGATAATATATAACTAAACTAACATCTAAATATAGAAAGTGACATAATTTTTAGGATTTATAAAAAAGAAATATGACCTATAATATTGGGATGAAGAGAGTATTCATTTCATCATTAAATATAATTACGGGTATAAATGAAAGATATATTATAAATTGTGAGTTGTCAAAACATTAAATGCAATCTCTTAAACAATATGAAAAATTATAGATGATAACTTTTTTGAGATATATGAAGTATACATTAAGACATAATAAACATTAATGGGAAGTGCATGGGTATATATATGATTGACCTATACAATAGCTCTATTACTTACAAAAAATTGAAGAGTAGGCATTCGAGATTTTATATTGATTCTAAAAAAAGTATGTATCAATTATATAAATTAACATATTTTATAAAATTATCATAATTTTGTAAAAAAATATATTTTATCTTAACCATTTGTATTTAGGCTATATTAATAAGCAAATATTAATTCAATGAATTTTTGTTCTTAGTAAATAACTTGGGTTATGGAAAGAATTGGAAGCCAAACCTAACACATTTCCTTCATTTATCCGCCACTAGAAATCATTTGATTCATTTTATTGGCACTATTTTCTAAAGCTGTCTTAAGCTTATTGTTGATGATAGATATGCTGCATATAAATTTTTGTTGGATCATATTTTTGTATTTTGAGAACATTTTCATATTTTAAAAATTTTATTTTTTTATTATATTTTATAAAATGTCATTTTTTATAGAACTTTTTCCATTTTCACGTTTTCATTTTCATGTTACATAGGAAGGTAATAAAGAATTTTTAAAATCATTAATATTATATGAATAAACATATTTAAAATGATCTAATGAGAGACTATATTGAGTAAAAGTCAAGATATATTTACAGCATAAACCAATAAAAATACATTATACACTCATCTTATACATGTAGAAATTATCTTTTGAAGGTTAATCGTAAAATTGAAACTTTGATTCATGTATCTTTTTTAAAAGATATTGTGATTCATAAAAATCAAAGACAAAAGTTACCATTTATTTTATGAGAAAAAGCTCAAAATTATAATGAAAAAATGAACTAAATAATCAAATATAATAAAAGTAAAATAACCATACATGTCTTTTTTTTTTTTTTGTTTCATTGTACTTTCCTCAATAGTAAAGTCAAAGTGAAATCTAATCTTCTAATCTAATTCAAAGAATCAGCTACTTATAATTATCTTGCAAATTTTCTTTTTCTCTTATACAATAATCAAATGAAAATAAATAATTTTTTATTGATTTATTTTATCCTGTAAATTTATAAAAATTTTGAAAATAAATTTCACTTATTTAATTAATATATAATTTTATTTTTGTAAATTATTTTAAACAAGTTTTTCTCACCGTCACATCGTTATTTTGAGAAATAAATTATTAGGAGCTTTTAAAAAGTTGACATGTAGATTTACTTGAAAAAAAAAAACTTTAAACATAAAATATAGCCTAATAATTTTAGCTTCTTAAAAAAAAAAAAAAAGATAAAGCAAGCTTATGTCTTCCTAATAGATATAGCATATAGCTTTTTATTGTGCCTAATATTATATGTCTCACGGTAAAACACTAGAAATAATAGTGAAATTGTTAAATAATAGCTACAGTAGTAGGTTTATTTGTTCAAACGAAAAAAAAAAAATTTGAGTAGTAAATAGTATGTATGTATTTCTATATTTAATTTTAGGCCACTCAATTAATTAAAATTTCAAGATCCATGTGATTTAAAAGCCATTTGATAGTTAAATAACTTTAATTTACACATCCAAGATATTTTTCAAATAAAAAAATTCAAAGCCAACTCAAATATATCGAGTGACTTATTTAAACAATTTATTCAAAATGTGTACTATGCATGTGAAGTGAATAACTTTTCATATTTTTTAAATGGATTCACTATAAAGAAAAATTAAAAAAATCAAATAGTCTGAATAGTTTAAGAGTTAAGTGAACGATCCAGTGGAACAGTTTATTCATCTTAAGATATATCTTTAATGGCTAAAGTTGGCTTAAATTATATTTCAATCTGTTCGTTGAATTGAATATATTTACTCACCAAATGAAAATTGATGAAATTTATATATGATGTTTGAATAGTTTTAACTATTTTTGAGTGGACATGATGAACGACCCTATTTATTAAGAATAAAATTTAAAAATTTTCATAAAAATCTAAAACAATCCAAATTTACATGGACTGGATCAGAGGAATGACCCGTTCGAAATGATCAAACTTCAATAAAATTAAACACTCTAATGAATAGCTTGTGCAAAAAATAGAAAAGTGACAAACCAATGTAAGCCAATATGAATGGCTTTGTCCACTCATGTTGAAATCTAGTTTTGACATATTAAAGAAAAACAGCCTTGCAAGTTTTTTAGAACAAGTTTGCATAAGATGTAAACAATACATTTACCAAAGTGAGCAGGCCATTGATAGACAAAATGACTATTTTTAGAGTAGTTTGAAAATCATGTTTCTCTCTACTGATTTATTTTTAGATCTTAGTTTATAAAAGGGGATCACAATCAATCGATTATTTCTAACTCTTTGAAACAGTTATAGCATTATTTGGGTTTGTACTTATAAAGGAGTTTAGTTTGAGTATGTTTAATGAGAGTAATTTTCATTGAGCAATCTTTATAAATCTTGTGTAATGATTATAACTTAAATTGCGTAGGTATTTTTTTATTCTATTACGATTAAAGGTAGTGGCTTATAATATATTTCAATGACTTGATAAGAGTCTGAAAACTTATTAATTAAATTTTATTATATATAACTATATTTTTAAAGATTTGAGTTGCACCAATAAACAACTTGTTTAATGAAACTTTCCAGTGTGATATCGGAGAAGATTATCAAATTTCTTATTTATATTATTCCTTGTTCTTCCCTTTTTTTCTTGTGGATTGATTTGATAAGTACTTTAACTTTCACAAAAATTTATTATCCTAATCACTCCCTCTAAGACTTGTTGAAACAATAAGTTTATTAAATAAATATACAATAAGTAAATCATATATTAGATTATATATATATAATGTGAATAATGAGAATATATGTAACTTTTTTCTAATATATATATATATATATATATATATATA
>CATIWR010170406.1:0-17180 GCA_949677035.1 Omphalea diandra | reverse complement strand
CTTGAGTGAGGTTGTGTGTTAGCCTAAAAACACATTGTTGTAAGGTTGTGTGTGAGCCATCAAAACACAAGTTGTACAAGTTGGGTGTGAGCTTGAAAACACCTTGAGATAGTGAAATACCCAATTGATAGATTGGGGAGTGGACGTAGGGTCGATTATACCCGAACCACTATAAATCGTGGTCTCAACTCTACTCATTCTTCTTCCCCTCTTCTTTGTCTTTTAAATTTTTATACACCAATTCAACCCCCCTTCTTGGTGCTAAGGGACAACAATTCTACTACTAGCAAAGGGTATAAATTCTTCAATAAAAGAACACTTATTATAAATGAGTCTATGCATGTTGTATGAATCTAACCCCACATCTTTAAGAAAAGAAGAAGATGTTGATGAACTTGTAGGTTCTATGAGTGAGCTAAACATTGAAGAAAAAGGAAAGAATGTGGATAAGCCATAAGACATAAGGAATGAAGGAAATGAAGATCCATCTCTTCCTACTCCCATTGTAAATCAAACTCAACTAAAAAGGGACTGGATTTTCAAGAAAGATCATTTAAGAGATCTTGTCATTGGTGATGCATCAAGTTGGGTAACAACTAGATCATCTTTTAGAAATGCATGCACTAATCTTGCTTTTGTATCCCTTATTAAGCCTAAGACCAAAGATGAGGTCATTACAGATGAACATTGGGTTCTTGCTATGTAAGAAGAACTTAATCAATTTGAGAGAAACCAAGTGTGGACCCTAGTTCCTAAACCTCATAATCATTCCATTATTGGAACTAAATAGGTCTATAGAAACAAACTTGATGAATATGGAATCATTGTTAGGAGCAAGGCTCGATTAGCAGACAAAGGCTATAACCAAGAAAAAGGGATTGACTTTGATGAGTCCTTTACTCCTATAGCTAAACTTGAAGCCATTAGAATTCTCCTTGCAACATGAATTTTAAGTTATATCAAATGGATGTTAAAAGTGTCTTTCTTAATGGGTACATTGAAGAAGAAATTTTTGTTGAACAACCTTCTGGTTTTGAAAATCATTGTTTTCCTAATCATGTGTACAAGCTCACCGAAGCCTTAAATGGCTTGAAGCAAGCTCCAAGAGCTTGGTATGAGAGGTTGAGCAACTTTCGAGTAGAGAAAGGCTTCTCAAAAGGTTTAGTGGACACAACTCTCTTTTCTAAGGAAAAGAATGGGAACCTATTGTTAGTGCAAGTATATGTAGATGATATCATATTTGGTGCTATTAATGTTTGCTTATGTGAAGACTTTTCTAAAGTAATGAAGAGTGAGGTTGAAATGAGCATGATGTGAAAACTTAAATTCTTCCTTAGATTGCAAATCAACCAAGGAAAAGAAGGAATCTTCATCAACTAAGTCAAATATACAAAGGAAATAATCAAAAGATTTGGATGAAAAATAACAAATTGTGTAAAACTTTTATGAGCACCGACGGATGAACATGGTAAAAATGTAGACCAAAAGCTATATAGAGGTATGATTGGTAGTTTACTATATCTCATAGCGTCTAGACCTGATATAATGTTCAATGTTTGCTTATATGCTAGATATCAATCTAATCCTAAAATGCATACTGTGAAACACATACTTAAATATCTTGTGGGTACTCCCAACTTAGGACTTTGGTATCCTAAGAGTTCTTCATTTAAATTGAATGTATTTTATGATGTTGATTTTTTAGGTGTACCTTAGATAGAAAGAGCACTTTAGGTACATGTCAATTACTTGGTCAATGCTTAGTGTCTTGGAGTAGCAAAAAGCAAAACTCAGTTGCTTAATCAACTGCAAAAGTGAATATGTGGTAGCTGGCCTTTATTGTGCACAAATCCTATGGATGAAATAATAACTTCTTGAGTACAAAGTGATTGTAAATCAAGTTGCCATTAAGTGTGATAACACTAGTGCTATAAATTTGTCCAAAAATCCCATTTATCATTCTAAAAGTAAGCATATAGACATAAGACATCACTTTCTTAGGGATCATGTGAATATTGACAATATTGTGCTAGAATTTATTGATACAAACCATCAATTAACAAATATGTTTACTAAACCTCTTTGTGATGAAAGGATGCAATTCATCAAAAGAGAACATGGTATGATTGGTGGAAATACCTTAAAACAGCTTCATACAAGTTCTTCTTTTCTCAATGTATTTATGATCATTATTGTGTTGATACTTGATCATTGTTCCTTGAATTGATCACCATTTAAGTCTTTAGATTCAATAGCTAAAGATTTTAATTGTTTATGATGTTAATTAAACTATCCATGTGTTAGCTAAATTCATTATGATTATTTCATTGAATTTGATTAATAACATTCATTAGCTAAGTTTTTAAAATAGTTGTAACTTTGAAAAATTGGGTTTTAAACTGAGTTTGAATAACAAACATGGCTAAAGACCATTGCGTTTCTCCCACTGATCGTTGTGTTACTGGTGAGTTCCTTATTTTGATTCTATTAGTCTCTACATCGTTGCGAATCTCTAATGACCATTGTTCATCACCCAGTGGTCATTGCAAACTAGCCACTATCGTTGGCTGAAGAACACTTGCAAGAGCAAGCTAATGGTCATGTCCAACAGCCGTTGATTACTCCCAACGGTCATATTTTTTAAAAGGGGAGCTTGTTGAACTTCTATTTAAACCCTCCTCAAACCCTAAAATTGTTTTACTTTCTACTTTCCTTTGCTTTTTTACTATCTCTCTCAATTTCTGTTATAAATTTCTGCATATTACCTTGCATCAAACACTCATTCACACCATCAAATGGCACCCAAACTAGATTCTGCTAAGAGATACAAACAACCAGTTAGAAAAACCCCCAACCTTCTTACTCTCGCTTTGAAATTGAGAAAAATGTAGCATTAATGATAGCTCAACAGGGGAATAAAGCTATAGAACCCTTTACAACCTAGCAACAAACTAAGAAATCCAAAACTGGCCAATATTCAAAGGGGAAAGGGTAGGCCACTGAAACAAAGCACACTGTCATGCCCACAATTTGAATAGTAATATTACCACATGATATATTAAATTTTTTATAATTATAAAAAATAATGAATAAAAATAAAAATAAAATATAAATCAATAATTATTATTAATATTATGTAATTGAAAAGACAGTCAAACACACTCCTAAACGTAATATGAAAGTCTATGAATGCCTTCATCTATCAATAACGTATTCCCATTGAATCAAAGCAAAAATAATCACGAGTGATTGTGTTCAATACTTTACGTGTGTATCTCCATACCATACATATGCTATCATCAATAATGTCATAACAGAAACATTAATTGTTAGCTTCCCAATCTGCAAAATAACAACATATTCTGGATTTTAGAAGGGCAGAAATCGAATGCCGATGGCATAGTTTACCTTATAGTAGGAATAGCCAATAAAATTTGGGAAAAGGATAAACAGAAAGAAGGGAAGGAAGAAGAAATGGAATTACCATTGTTCTCTTTGACCACGATAGTAGATGCCACTAATAACTTTGCAAGTAGCAACAAGTTGGGAGAAGGTGGTACTGGATATGTATACAAGGTAACATTCTCAGTATCCCCATATGCATTTTATCTTCTAAATAAAACTACTTATGCTTTATGAGTGATGATTTAGGGTGCATTGAGAGAGGGCTAAGAAATAGCAGTAAAGAGGCTTTCATAAGGTTCTAGCTAAGGATTGAGCGAGTTCAAAAATGAAGTGGTACTGATAGCTAAACTTCAGCACCACAATCTTGTAAAGCTTCTTGGTTGTTGCATTCAAGAAGCTGAAAAGGTGTTAATCTACGAATATATGCCCAACAAAAGCTTGAACTCCTTTATTTTTGGTTCGAACCTATTTTGATCAACAACACTTTAGTTCATGCTATTTCTCTTATTAGTAATTGTAACATTTGTGACAATATTGACCAGATGAAACAAGAAGCAACATATTGAACTGGCACAGAAAGATGCAGATTATTAATGGAATTGCACGAGGACTTCTATTTCTTCATCAGGACTCTAGACTGAGAAACCTGAAAGCTAGCAACATTTTATTAGACAAAGACATGAACCCAAAAATATCAGACTTTGGGCTTGCAAGAATGTTTGGAGGAGATCAAATTGAGGCCAATACAAAAAGAGTCGTAGGAACATAGTTAGTGCCCATATATAACCTTGTTTTCTGATTTATGGTTTGCGTGAATTGGTGGCTTTTTGTTATTGATGACATTTTTGCAGTGGTTATATGTCTCCTGAGTATATGGTGCATGGACTCTTCTCGGTGAAATCTGATGTTTTCAGCTTTGGTGTTTTGGTTTTGGAGATAGTTAATGGAAAGAAAAACTGGGGATTTTGCCACTTAGAGCACCATCTTAATCTTCTAGGACATGTAAATATTTGTAATTGCATGTACTTTTTAAGCATGTCGAAGAGAATGGGATTCTTCTATTGTTTCATTTCCTAATGATGTAAATTTTTGATTTGTTGGAGGCATGGATGCTCTGGACTAAAGAGACACCATTAGAACTTATTGGCGAATGTTTAACAGACTTTTACACTCCATATGAAGTGGCAAGATGCATAAATATAGCTCATTATGTGTGCAACAAGGAGCTGAAGATAGGCCAAATATGTCATCTGTGGTTGTGATGTTGAGCAGCGAGAATCCATTGCCTCGGCCCAAACAACCTGGTTTTTTCATGGAAAGGATTCCACCTAAACTGGATAATTCATCAACTTACTCTGCTAATGATGCTACTATAACATTGTTAGAGCCAAGATAGGCTAGCATGCCTCGAAATTGAGAGGGTGAATATTTTAAGATGAATCAAGCATGAGATTCAGCAATTGTAAGTTGTAACTGTAACTAGCAGTTCCATTTTAGTGATATACCCAATGTGTCTAAGAAGGAAAAGTGTAGTACAGTCGTGATATGTTTGGCTTTTTCTTTTTTTTTAAAAAAAAAAGTAAAATTCTATATAAAATTTGATAGAACGCATCGTATCAAATTTTATGTTTATTTTCTTCATTTTCAATAATCCGTATATAAATTTTAAAGCAATAAATTCTACAAAATGAATGCTCTTCATTTTCTATAATTTATCTATTTTTTCGTTTCTGGTTATCATGTACAAAATTGAAAGTCAATTTAAATTCTACACATAATTACAAAAAATGAAGAAAATTAATATAAAATTTAATACAAATAAGTACAAAAAATAAAAGGCTTGTGATGAAATTCTATATAAATTTTGTAAAATAAAAGGACCAAACAATGTCTAGGAGTAACACATAGGTGTCATTCTTTTGCTACACCTATCACTACCTGTCCATAAATATTTCCCAAAAGGAACATCACTGCATGACAATAGCACATTTGAAAATAAAAATAAGAGATTCATTCTCCATATTTAAGTGATCTCATGCATCTAATACATGATCGAGATTCAATATAATTATGCCACGTTGACCAAACATTATGTGATTCATGCAAGGTTAAGTAAATGATATCAATAATCACTAAACCATTTTTAAAATTCTATTTTGGTCTCAATTTTTTTAAATTTTTTTTAGAATTTCATCGTTAAAGTTTATTTAGTATTTTAATAGGCATAAGACGTCCAGAGGCCCTTAAGCTTTTTAAGATTATGTTATTAAGCCCCTAAAAGATCATTAAATAATTATCTTTTGTTCAATTTAGCCACTTTTAACAGCACCATTAAATTCATCCTAATTAGCAATAAGAACCACTATTATTCGTGACAATTTTAATATGGTCATAAATAATTTTATCATAAATTATAAATAATATATAACAAGAATTTTCAACTAGTCATAATAGTAATAATTTTATTTTTGTGTCATGTGATTATATGACAACGTTTTACACTTATTACAAAAAAATCAAAATTTTTGTGATTCATGATAATTTTTATATGGTCATAAATAATCTATTCACAAATTATAAAAGATATATAACAAGAATTTTCAACTAGTCACAATAATAATAATTTTTTTTATCTTATAATTACATGACAATGTTATACACTTATTACAAAAAAAATTAAATTTTTTATGATTCATGAGAATTTTTATATGATCATAAATAATCTTGTTACAAATTATAAATGATATCTGACAAGAATTTTTAACTAATCACAATAATAATAATTTTATTTTTATCTTATGATTACATGATAATGTTATACATTTTTATTATAAAAAATTTAAAATTTTTTGTGACAATTTTAAAAATTAGGTTACAAAATTAAATAATGAAATTAAGAAGATGAGTTTTTTTAATTATTATTTTTTATCTAATTTTTTATGTCAAATTTTAACTTGAACTCCAAAATTATGCCTTGGGTCCTCTGTGCTCCCTTTTATTTTGTTCATTGAGCACTAAGCAGCAAAAAATTTAGTAATTGAGCTAATGGATTAAGGTTTGGAATACACAACCACCTAATAATGTTGTACTGCGTATGCAATACAAAGCTGTCAAATCATTAAAATAACAGTGTTAAAGGAAAATGTTCCTTCAAGCAAATATATAAATAATAAAAGAAAGAAAATGCTCCTTCTACCCAAATAAATAAATAATAAAAGAAAGAAAAAGCTTCCCTCCTATATGGACATAACCACTTAATAACACAATCATTTCTTCCCATGATTTTCTTAGGTAATATTTGATAAAATTTAATGGAATGTAATTAAATACAAACTCAATGAACTATTAAACTAATTTTTGTATTACATTATATTACATTCTATTATATCTTACCAAATATTACCTTAGAATTATATGCTTATGGAAAAAATTCATATGCACTTATCTAACCCTTTTTTTAGTTACACAACCAATTTTTTTTTTCTTATTATTATTTTATATAATATTTATTTACCCTTCCAAAAACTTGCATTTACTCAGCTCAACTTGAATCATATCATTTGTGTCATTACATTAACTCAAAATATAATAAGATATAGTAGTTAATATACAAAAATGAAATCGTAGAGAACGAATTCCTTGGCAATCGACATAAAGAAATTGTGATTGATGTGAAATTATTAAGACTAGTTTTAGTAGCCTTAAATAATACATCAAGTAATTTTAGATAATCTCACATGCTTCACTCATAGGTGTCTCGGCCTCAGCATTGAAAAGGATATCAATGGCTTCAAATTGTCAATTTTGAAATGGTTAATCTGTGAAAAAAAAAATCAAATCTTATCTTGTTCTTTTTTTTTCTTGTTTTTTACAAAATGGAGTCTTGCTTCAGTATCGTTAAGGTGTTTTTAAATACTGAGAAGGTATATAGATAAATATGCTTTAAAAATAATAGATTAAAAAATGATGATTTAAAAAAGAAAAATGAGATAAAATTATAATAAAAGAAAGTTTAAATAAAGGATAGAATATGTGAGAAGAAAGCATGGAGAATATTTATAAATTGTCCATGACTAAAATTTAAAAAAATCATTGAGCCACTTAAATTTGAGCTCTCACCATTGTTTTTTATATTTTTTTTTTCAACTTCTTTGGCATATTTTATGCTGAATATAATCAAGTCATGTGAATTTTTACATTAGAATTCTATTTTCATGTAATTATGTGGTTCTAGGCCCCAAAATCACTAATGATCTCAATTGCAAGAAATTAATAAGATGTAGTCAAATAAAAGACAGAAGAAAGACATGAAACAACATGTGTGACAGGACAATTACTTGCAAGTGTACAATATCAATTGTAGCACAAATAATTTATCAAGGTCGATCCATATGGACAATGTTTTATTGTTATTTGATTAATTCTTGTTGATCTATAAGAATAATAAAAATGAAAATTGACAATTAAATTAAATTAAATTAACAAAAACTAAATTGATTAAAGGAAAATCATATATTTGAAGCACTAGAGCTCGGATTTTCACCTAGTGAGAAGTAGCTAATGATTATCAATGTCTAACCTAATTCTCGAATGCAATTATTTCTAAATTATCTTAATACTTTATCGAGTCACTAAGTTGTATCTAATCAATAAAAAATTAATCATCAAAACTTATTTTTCTTGATTAGACCCATTAGCCACAATTAACACACCACAAATATTTTGATATATTTTTTTACCTAAAAACTTGTGTTTGATCTCCTATGTTTAGATTTATGTTCCACCCATCAATTCATCTCATAAATCCTAAGATAAAAATTATATGATGATCAGTCATACAATTCACAATCAACATAAGAATGTCAAATCTAGAATGATCATGAAGAACACTAGAAGTTAAGCATTGATTTATCAAAAGCAATCTCACTTGATTACACCCCTCACTCTAGTTGAGGGCTTAGTTCTTCGTGAACAAAACAAAACTAAATACTGAGTTTAATATCATAGAAGTCTCAACAAATGGAAACAAGAAAATGAAAAATAAAACAAAGAAACCAAGAGAAAAATCCCAAGGAAGAACTCTGTTCAATCGTTTTGTCCCTTTGTTTCTTCGCCAAAAAGTTCCTCTAATGAATGTGTTTCTTCCATTTGAACTCTCTGGAACCGGCCCTACTGCACCAAAATTAAAGTTTTGATTGAGTTACTTCACACGTGTGATAAACAAGACTAATAATTAACATCATTAAGTGCGCCACTAAGAAGAACACATCACGCATGTGATGTTTGTCATGCACATGACACTAATTTGCACCATAAAACGTGCCTATGTCCTCATGTGCATACATGCTTTTGCCCAATGCACGTACTAAGTCCGCTCCAAGCATTAAAAAGTTGCGAAAGTTGATTAAAATATAAATTACGTAGCAAAATTTTAATATTAATGCAATTAATAAAGTTTATACTTAAATTAACTAGGAAAATCACAAAATATCATAGAAAGTTGACTGAACTATGTGTATTAAATTACATGATTTTCGGAGGCCTTAAGCTTAGCGTCGTGACAAATCTCATAATGTATATATAATTTATAATTATATGTTAATTTTATTTTTTATTATAATTTAATTTAATTTTTGATTACAAACACTCAATATTATTTATTTGATTGGTTATCAAAAATTATTTCATTCAAATTTAACAAAATTTCTCTTAAACTTCTCACATAAAATTAAAAGTATAAACTAATAGAATAATATTTTATTACAACTATCTCCACACGTAGTTATAAATTTTGAAAATTTTATTTTATTGTTTTATTTACTTGATAATAATTTTTATAAAATAATAATTAATTATTTAATAAAATATTAAATTTATTTAAATTTATTATTATAATTATATTGCACGATATATTTAACTAAACAACATAATATTTTTGACAAGTGACAATATATTTTGTTTTTATTTTGCTAAGTGACAAGAAAGCTAATAATTAAGTAGTATTTAGTTTTTTCAATTAATTAAAAAAAATATAGAAAGTTTAATAATATAAGAAGTTGTACACATAAAAATAATTTTAAAAAATTTAATAATATAAGAAGTTCATCACATAAAATTTTACAATATAATAATTTTCTGCCTTTTATTAAAAATAACATTTCCAAAATTATTGTTGAATTTGGTTTATATGTTAGATATTAATTAATATATATATATATATAATTAATTCTGATCTTAAATTTAGTTTTAAATGAGTATTTGCCAAATTTAACAATAGTAGTAGTAGCAGTAATTTATTTATTTTATAATTTATGTATAATATTATATGTTTTTTATTTTTTTATATATTCATTAGTAAGATATTAGCTGATTAACAATATTTAAAAGATAATTATATATTTAGAAAAATAAGAGGAAAAATGATCAACACTCTTTATTTACACTGTTGATAAATTCCGAGCAAAGAAGTAATGAGACATCAAGCAAAATGGCAATAAGAATAAGGGATATATTGATCATCACTATAACGAGCAAAGGTAAAAAGACGATGTGCCTGTATAATCATAGAAGTTGACTTACCATCTTTAAAAGATTATCCGATTCAAAGAATTGAAATTGCAATATCCTTACCTTATATACATTAGTTCTTCTAATATAAAAGAGACGTTTAGGGTCAAAAAAAAAAAATTGATATCTCGTTCTCACTGCCACTAAAGTATTGTAAAAATATTTATCATCTTCCCTTTCGCATTTTCTTCACAATTATCATTTTGTGCAGTGAGTGTGGACTGAGACTCTTTCAGAATCACCTCTTGTCAACAATTAGCATTACCTCACAACAAAAACTTTTTGGAATCTAATCTTCTGAAATCTTAGATTGTCAGATACTATTCCTATTGAAAAACAGAATCAGGCGACTCCTATCACCAAATCCTACCGTAGTAATCAGGCCACTGGCTCCAGCGAGCCTAGGCTCCTAAATCTAAACACTACTACGCCTAAGGGCACCTCCAACAAGATGTCAATTGGTAGATCACATCCAATCTTTGAGCACCCATCCTATAGTACATCATTTTCTTCAAGAAATATCAATCTAATGATACCATAAAAAGGAAAATAATACATGACCTTGTCTACAAATAGATTGATGTAACTTTAATTACAAATGACATCTATACTTATAATTACTATTACGAGTTAAAAATCTCATATTGGAAAAGGTACATAAAATATGAAGGGTATATAATGGTTTGAGCTTAACTATCTAATTGGTTAGTTTTAACCTTTTAGCAATGACTAATTCAAACTCATTTTAACCCAATCATTTATAGGCTTAACCTCTACTCAATTTTTGTCACCTCTACCCTTTTAATTCAATGGTCAATTTCAATTTCTATTTATCACTCAATTTCTCATTTGAATGTTCAGTCTCAGCGGCCCAATTCAGTGTTATTATTGCATTCAATTCAATTTCGATTTCAAGGGGAGGAATTTCAATTTCAAATGATTAATTGATCCATTACTACTTGAGGTGGAGTGTTCAGAGTTAAAAATTCCACATTGGGAATGTACATAAAATGTAAAGGGTATATAATAATTTGCTTAACTATGTAATTGGTTAGTTCTAATATTTTACCAATAGTTGATCCAAAATCATTTTAACTCAATTATTCTCGGACTTAAGCCCTACCCAATTTATATCACTTCTACGCTTTCAATTCATTTTCTTCAAATTCTAATAATTACTTATTTGTCCTTGACTCGCATTAAAGTCTTAAACAAGAAAATGAAGGCCTACTCGACCTTTTTATGGCTGGTTGTTGTCTCCCTTCCATATTCAAATTCTATAGATGTTAAAAGAAAAATAAGCTCGTTAAGTGTGGCCCAATTAGAATTAAATTAAAGATAAAGTTTTAATCCTAATAGGATTTGAATTTGTGTAAATTAATCTCGTACGTTGATTTTAGGGTTATGGGATGGATGTATCAGATTAAATAAGGATATATATATATATATATATATATATATATATATATATATATATTGGTCCTTTCCTCTCCCCTCCCCGTGAAACACAACCTAACTTCATATATAGGCTGTGATTAAGAATTTAGGGACAAGAGAGAGAAACTAATTTCTCGTCAATGGCTTCAATTATGAATCCTATTGCAAATTCAAGTAAGTTTTCTATCCTATTTATTTCATTGTATCATGAAAATATCTAGTTTTAAAGATCCTTAGGGTTTGTGTTTATGACGTCTAGTTATAAAAAAAAAAATCCAACAAGTGATATCAGAGCTTTTGTCAAAAGACTGAATATTTTCTGTACATGACAAATATAAATCACTTGATTTATTGCTGTTGTATCTGCCATCTTATGGCCAATATTAGCGGCAACCCTAGAATCGGAACCGAATTTGGAACCCGTGGTACATTGGGTTGGACTAGGAACACGATCTGGACAAACCTTACCATATATGACGTTGCAATTTTCTGTATTGAATACCATGCATTATATATAATCACATGATGCTTTTATTTTGAGGGGTTGCTGATTGGGTATGAATCATGACAAACTTTTTGTCATATGTGATGTTATTATATTGTTTTTGTACCCAACAAAAGTCATGTGCATGGTTTAACCTAAAATAAAATAAAATTCTTTACTTTGAGCAAACGAATATTATGTGTTAAAAGGAAAATTTATTAATAAATTATTAAGTTGAATTGTCGATTTATTTATTTAATTATTTGTTTTGTTCATATTATTATGTTTAATTTAACGAATATGATTTTATTATGATTTTATGTGTTACTGAAATTTTATTATGAACATATACATGTATTTATTGTTTTGTTTATAGTTGTCAAAGTGACTTAAATTAGAATGTGTTATTACATGTATAAATTATGTTATTGATGAGATACCATGATGATGTGTAGACAGTTGACAATTATTATAACTTAAGAATTTACCCAAAAGTAAATTATTATTCTATAGTTGTTGAATATTATTAGGGTGTATTATTATATTTTGGTTGAATATGTTTGATTATCCAAAGATATTAAAAGTATTTGATTAAAATATAATAATTACCCATTACGTTTATATACATGGTATTTAGAGTATGTCGTAGTGTCTACCCAAAGGAGAACTACTTTGTTGTTTTACTAAATTTGTATTAATTGTGAGCATTTTATTATAGTTTACAACTGTTGCAATTCATTCACGTGCATCATCTGTTACTGTATTTAATGGTATGGACTTCTCTGAATGGCATGAGCAAGTTGATTTCCATTTAGACTCTATGGATCTCAACTTAGCATTATTGGAAGATAAACCCGCTAATATTACATATTCAAGAAGCGAGGCTGATAAGCTACGTTTTAAGACATGGGAATGTAGTAATAGTTATGCCTAAAGTTCTTGCTAATGACAACTGCCAACAATATTAAGTCTACAATTTCACAAACTAAAAATGCTAAAGAATTTCTAGCATTTGTGGAAGAACGTTTTTGTTTTATAGACAAGTCTCTCACTAGTACATTAATTGCAAAACTCACAACCATGAAATATGATGGTTCAAGGAGTATGCAAGATGATATCATCGAGATGACTAATATTGCAGCAAGACTAAAGTCTTTTGAGGTTGGCACTAGAGGATTCCTTCTTAGTGGAATTTATGTTGAACTCACTTCCTCTTGAATATGGGCCTTTTCAAATTAACTATAACACTATAAAGGATACATGGGATGTTAATGAATTGGCTGGTAGACTCGTTCATGAGTAAACAAGATTAATGAATCAAGGGAATCACATTGTCAATCTTGTGAGTCAAGGAGTTGGAAAAAGGATGAAAGTGAACGCCAACAAGTTTAAGAAAATCAAAAGGCTTGCTAATGCTTCTCAGCATAAGAGAATGAATGGAAGATTGACATATGTCATTTCTGTAAGAAAGAATAACACTATCAAAAAGATTGCTTGAAACGCAAGGCTTGGTTTGAAAAGAAAGGCATTTTTCATTATACTTCTCAAATTTTCGAATCAAACTTAGTTGAAGTTCCTAAGAACACTTGGTGGCTTAATTCTGGTGCTACGACTCATGTGGCTAATATGATGCAGGGATTCATTATCATCCAAACGATAAACCCAATAAGTAATTTTCTATTTATGGGAAATCGCATGAAGGCACCAATTGAAGACATTAGGACTTATCATTTAATCTCAGATAGTGTCTATCAATTAGACTTATTTAAGACCATTTATGTAACTTTAATTAGTAGAAACCTAATTTCAGTTTCTAGGCTAGAAGTTTGTGGTTTTAATGGCAATTTTGGATCTAATAGTTTTAATTTGTTTAAGAATTTTGGATTTATTGGTTTTGGTTTTCTTATTGATGGTTTCTATAAACTAAAACTTGATAATATTTTTGTTGAATCTTTGCTTACTATGAATGGCAGTATTGGATTTAAACAAAGCATGATGAATGAAAATAATGCTTACTTGTGACATAAACATTTGGGCCATATATCCAAGGAAAGGTTACAGAGATTAGTAAATAATGAAATTCTTCCAAATTTAGATTTTACTTATCTCGAAATTTGTGTGGATTGCATTGCATTAAGGGTAAGCAAACCAAACATTCCAAGAAAGAAGCCAAAAAAAGCACTCAGCTTCTTGAAACTATACACATTGATATTTATGGACCATTTGACACTCCAACTATTAATGGGGAAAGGTATTTTATCACTTTTTATTGATGATTTTTCACGTTATGGTTATATTTATTTGCTTCATGAAAAATCTCAATGCATCAATGCTTTTGAGGCGTACATAAAGGAGGTTGAGAGGCAATTGGATAAGAAGGTGAAAATTGTAAGATCTGATAGAGGTGATAAATATTATGGAAAATATGATGAATATAGATAGTGTCCTGATCCATTTGCAAAACTCCTCGAAAGTCATGACATATGTGCATAGTATACTATGTCAGGTACACCTCAACAAAATGGTGTAGCAGAAAGCTACAAACAGACTTTGATGGATATGGTTTGGAGTTTGATGAGCCAACTCGTCTTTACCTAAAACGTTGTGGTCGTTTGTACTTAAAACCACAACATATTTATTAAATAGGGTTCTTAGAAGGCAGTTCAAAAGACACCTTTTGAATTATGGACAGGAAGCAAACCTAGTTTACAACACTTGCATGTTTGGGGTTGCCAAGTGAAAGCAAAAATTTATAATCTATATGAAAGAAAGTTAAATTCTCTAACTGTTAGTGGTTACTTCATTAGTTACTTAGAGAAATCTAAAGGGTACATATTTTATTATCCAAAAAATAGTATGAGAATTGTTGAAACTGAAAATGAAAAATTTATTGAGAATAGTAATGTTAGTAGGAGTGGCGAACAATAATATATGGAGATAAAGGAAATTAGTGTCAATGTTCCTTTACACAAGAATGTTCCTTCATCCATTACTTTTCCAAACGTTGTTCTGAGTGTTGAAGGACATGATGATAACACTAAACAACATTTGAATGTAAAACCATCCCATCAAGTAATAACTAAATCACATATGACTAATGTAGATGAATCACAAGGAATGGTACCTAGAAGATCTCAAAGAGAGAGGAGATAAGCTATTCAAAATGATTATGTGGTATATTTGTAAGAATTAGATTTTGATGTTGGGATAAATGAGGATCTAATTTCATATTCACAAGCCATAAAATAGTGTTGAATCTAATAAATGGATTGATGCCACAAAGGATGAGTTGAAATGCCTGAAGAAAAACAATATCTAGGATTTTGTTAAATTGCCTGAAAATTGTAAAAGAGTCGGCTGTAAATGGGTCTTTAAGACAAAGTGCGCCTCAAAAGGCAATATTGAAAAATATAAAGCCAAACTTGTTGCTAAGGGTTACACTCAAAAGGGTGGCATTGATTTTATAGAGATCTTTTCTCCAGTCTCAAAGAAAGATCCATTAAGAATAATTATGGCATTAGCTACTCATTATGACTTAGAGCTACATCAAATGGATGTAAAAACAACCTTTCTAAATGGAGATTTAAAGGAAAAAGTTTACATGGATCAGCTTGAAGGTTTTACCATGGAAGGTAAAAGTCAAATGGTGTATAAACTTAAGAAATCAATATATGGATTTAAACAAGATTCCCGATAATGGTATATTATACTTAATACCATTATTACATCTTTTGGTTTTAAAGAAAATATTGTTGATTGATGTATATACCAAAGGATCAGTGGGAGCAAGTTTATATTTTTGGTTATGTATGATAATGATATATTGATTGCGGTTAATAATTTAAGTGTAATGTATGAGACTAAAACATTTCTTACTAAGAACTTTGAAATGAAAGATATGGGAGAGACATTCTATGTGATTAGAATAGAAATTTTTCGTGATAGATCATGTGGATTGTTAGGATTGTCTCAGAAAGCATATATTGAAAAAGTTCTTGAAAAGTTTAACATGAGTAAATGCTCACCTAGGGTTGTTCCCATGCAAAAATATGACAAATTTAGTCTTATGTTTATCCAAAAAATGGTGTGGAACGAAAATAAATGGAATCAATTCTATATGCTTCTGTTGTTGGAAGTTTAATGTACGTGCAAACATGTACCAGATCAGACATTAGTTTTGCAGTTGGAAGGTTAGGCAAGTATCGAAGTGATCTTAGAATTGATCATTGGAAAGCTGTAAAAAAAAAAGTATTGAGATATCTTCAAGGAATAAAGAAGTACATGCTCACATATAAGTGATCTAATGAACTAGAGGTGATTGGATATTCAGATTCAGATTTTACAGGATATCTTGCTATCTGTTTCTATTAGTAGAAGTAACCATATCCTGGAAAAGTGCAAAACAAACTGTCATTGCTTCATCTACTATGAAGATAGAATTTGTGGAATGTTTTGATGCCACAATTCATGCTTTATGGATGCAAAACTTTATTTTAGGACTTGAGGTTGTCGACACCATTACCAAGCCACTGAAAATTTATTATGATAATTCTGCAACAGTGTTTTTCTATGAAAACGACAAATATTCGAAGGGTGTCAAACATATGGAGTTAAAGTATTGTATTGTTAAAGAGGAGATTCAGAAACAAAGAGTGTTTATTCAATATATTAATACTAAACATATGATTACAGATCTTTAACGAAGGGCCTACAACCAAAATTATTTAAGGAAAATGTTCTAAGGATGGGCCTTGGTTGTAATGATGGTTAAGATGATTGATTATGTAATGACACTCTAAACTCTATTATGTGTTTCTAATATGTATTATGGATTTCCTGTTTTTATGTTTGTGTACACATAATTGATTTAAAGTTAAATAGAAAAGTACATTATCATGGACCATTATGAAATTATGATTTAAATGTTTTAATTATGAATATGATATGGCAAGTTGTAAGTGTTGTAGTATATGGAAGGGAGTGTTCGATGAAACAAAACATAACCGCCAAAACTCCCATTTAACAATTTTTATATTGTATTATTATGATGAAATAATAAGAGATTAA
This sequence comes from Omphalea diandra, assembly GCA_949677035.1. Classification (NCBI taxonomy): domain Eukaryota; kingdom Viridiplantae; phylum Streptophyta; class Magnoliopsida; order Malpighiales; family Euphorbiaceae; genus Omphalea; species Omphalea diandra. The sequence continues at coordinate 220 of CATIWR010170406.1, read as the reverse complement.
TTATTATGAACACAAAATGTATTATTAATTTTAATTGGACCAAGTGGGAGAATATTAAAAAAAAAAAGATGCTTAAGTATGGCCCAATTAAAATTAAATTAAAGGTAAAGTTACAATTCTAACAAGAATTGGATTTGTGTAAATTAATCTTGTACGTTGATTTTAGAGTTACGTGATGGATGTACCATATTAAATATATATATATATATATATATATATA
>CATIWR010170402.1:0-52902 GCA_949677035.1 Omphalea diandra | reverse complement strand
TATATATATATATATATATGATGTCCATATTTATACGCAGAATTGTTGATGGCACGTATCTATTTTTTGTTTATTAAGGACATAGAAAGTTGAAATTTGAACAGTCACATAGAGGAGAAAGCTATAGTTTGCTCTACCCTGCAAAGGGGCTTGCCTGCGGTGATTGGTGTTCTTTTATAGGTACATATTCCCTCAGTAAACTATTATATATTACTTTTCAAAAATTTTCATTTGCGTAGAATTATCAGTGTAATTGCAGCAAGATTGTTGCCTTTTTTACTAAAAAAATCCACAGAACTCAAAAGTATTACTTTTCAAAAAAGTCAACAAACAAAATCACTTCCAAACAAGGAAGATCCATGATTGAAAGCAAGCAGAGGTGAATCGAGATCCATACTATCAATACTAGATATGCTCTCATCCATGTTATCAACTTAACCATCTAGGTAGGACTTTGTTGAACAACAAATAAATCAAAAGCCAACAAAAGTGAATCGATCTACAATCGATCTTGATTCACAACCCCAATCGATCTCATCGGACAAAATCCAACAGCGAAACTCATCATGAAACGTGAAAATAAATTTTTGGTTCTACAATTCATCAATGAGATAAAAACGAATTTTTGGGTTCGATGACTCAGACCGGTAAATACGGACAAAGATTCGACAACCATTACTCATCTTGGCTTACCGCAGGGACAGACAAAGATTAATGGGTCTGCAAAAATTTCTAGAAATAACCCATTTATCCACAAGAATCCATTATAATCCTGGATCTAAAAGCCTCAATTCCACTTCCTGCGGATCTATTTAACGATAATAGTCTCCCTCATTAGATTAAAATAGGAAACTCAAAAGCTGGGGTGAAAGTCGGAGTTGAGACCCCACAGAGATCCCAGAATGAATTCGAAATATGTCTAATGCAAACTATGTTGCATCAAGAAGAAAAAGGAACGTAGAGAAGGCCATGGTTGTGCATTCTGTTAAGTTTTTAGGTTTTTGGATTTCTGGGTTTGATAATTGATGTGTTTAATTGTTGAGTTTGATTGTTGGGTTTATGAGTTTGTTATTAACATTGTTAAAGCGTATTTAAGGTATTTGAATTATTAAATGGTATTCAGGGTATTAATAAATTAATTTTGACTTTTTCATTTGATTAATAAAAAAATGATACAAAAATAAATGGCATTACCTCTTTATATAATAGAATTAAAATAGACAGGTTTTTATATGTAATTTTTTAAAGGAAAAGATTAAATAATATAATATGAAAAAACTTATGGGGTCAACATATCTGATTCATATTCTTTTTCGTATATGTGTTGGTCCGCTCTTGCTTCGGGAAACATGGTGGATTCAGACCTTAAACAATATTTTTAAAATTAGACTAAAGATCAAATTAATCAATTAATTAGTTTATAATTTAGTTAGTTCGAGCGGTTCAATTAATCTAATTGAATAAAATGATTTTTTTAATTTTTTTAAAAATATATAAATAATATATAAAAATATTTTAAATTAGAAAAAAAATACATATAGGATAAAGTAATAAAAAATATTTTAATATTTAAAAATTTTGAGTAAAATAGTATAATTTTTTTGAAATTTTAAAATATATAATTTTAAGTTGAATCAATTTAATTTAATTTTTTATTTTGACCATTTTTTAATTTTAATCATTTTTAGTGATTGATTTTTAACACTAAACTAAATTACATCAATAATCCATTTTTAATTTTATTAGTTTAACATCTAATCCAATTCTGAAAATATCGATATTGAAGATTAACGGATTGGTTTGTGTCCAAGAAGTTCTACGGTGATCAATTTTCCAGTCGCGTCTCAATTTACCCCCCAGATCAAGTGTTTTTTTGGAATCGATCCACTATCTTTCCTACTGCTATGCTATTGTAGATGGGATAAAAAAAAAGACGACTTCAAAATCTCAATTATACTGGTTTTTCTCATCTTAGGTGATTTATGACGTATGTCTTCCAAGCTATTTATGGACTATAGTGTATTTATATCGTGTAAAATTTCTTTTTATTTGTCTATGGCGTTATCTTGATTTTTTTTTTTAGTAAAATACTCTTTTTTTTAGTATCAATGAAGTTTAGTTTTGTTCAAAAAATTTTAGATACAATTAGCTAATTTTAACTTTTAGACCTTTGCTAAAGTTATAATTAGTAAGAAAAGTTTTTTTAATATTTTATAACTTTAATTTCAATTCGACTTTCCTCAAAAAAAAATATATATATATATATCAGACCACTTTCTACATTATTTTTAAATAAATATACATAAAATCTACATTTCAAAATTTTAGTATGTTAGATCATGATATAGCTATTTTATTTATTTAAACTATTAACCTTTATATATATATATATATATAATAATTTATATTTAATATCATGTAAAATTTTGTTTATAATTTCATTGTATATAAAAATTTAGCACGTAATATTTGATAAATTTTACTTTATAATATATATATATATTAAGTAAACAATTATGTAAGCAATAGAGAAGATAAAGATCAAAAAAATAAAAAGATATTCAATAAAATTAACATAAAATAAAAGAAAAATAAATATCTATAATTTTGAAAATAATAATAAAAATACTAAAATTAAGAATACAGAACATGCATGTTAAAAGATATTTTTAAAATTATGTTTTTTAATTTTTTTTTAAATTTTTATTGTTTATACTAAACCATAATTTTGAAAAAATTTAAGAAAACCTAATCTTTCCAAAATAATAATTGGAAGCTTTAAATGTTCCGGGCCCTCGAAACCAATTTAAGCTGTGAAAGCTAGTCCTTGTGACATTAGAAGTAACAATGGCGGATCGCATTCACAGCAATGAATTCCCAACTACTTTCTCTTTTCCCGCAAAAAACCAAGCATCCGTTGATCTAAATAATCCCACCACCATCATCTTTCCTCCCTTAATTCTTATTAACACCCTTAAACTTACATGGCTAACAACGATGCAACTCTTAGGATCTGCCTGCTCTGGTTGGCTGCAGTCATGGTGGTTGTAGGGATATTGGACAGTCACTTAAGAAAGTAGTGGTAACTTATGTAGTCGGTGTGGTTGGGATTGGTGGTGTGCTTTTGCCTGACTGGGATTTTTTTGATAGAGATTTCTCAAGGTGGTGCTCCCCTCTTAGTGAAGAAGAGAAGGCTTCTCTTGCTCGAAGATCTGGTCTCAGGTTTGCTTTCTTAGTGTATTACTGTATATGTTTAGAATTGAATTTTGTGCAGGATTAATTTAATCTTTCTGTGTAGGAATAGGGTCTCTCTTCTCAGACTGGCTGTTTATACTCCTATTTATGGGTTTGCTTTCTGCAAGTGGTGGATATACATATCAAATTGAATGGCTTTTGGATCTAAAAACACAAGTATATTTGAGGGTAATTAATTCTCTTTCCATCTCATCCTTTTTGCTCTTGCGGATTTTTGTTCCTTTTTTTTTTTTTATGAATTTAAATGCGATGTTTTATGACCTCTGAAGATATTGTTCTTCTCAAGGCTATTGCCAGTCCGCAAGTTTGTTGCCATGGTTGATATTGCTAGGGAACCAGACAAGTTGTTTAAATGTAAAATAAAATGGTCATGGTGTTTGATTGATCATATGCAACTCAATTTGACGGCAAGATTAAGGTTTTGTGCATTATGTAAAGAGTAATTTTTTTTTTAAGTTAATTATTAAAAATCTCTATACGTTTCTCATAGTTAATTAAGTTATATTTTAATTGTTAAGTGCGTACAAACATCTCTTTAATGTTTATTTTGTCAGACTGAAAATTGGATTAATTTCACCAACCCACTATCCTTCCATATGTAACTTAATAATATAAAGATCATTAAACAAAAAATTATAATACAAAAATCTTTAAATATGTAAGAACGTAACAAAAAAGTTTTTCCAGTCTCTAAGTGGCCGGACTGCTGATATAGAGTTCATATAAGGTATTATTTAATATAAAAGGGCCATGTAAGCATACTCATCCTATGTTCTCGTTGTAAGTTCTCATTCTCTCTTTTTGTTCCTTCCTCCTTCTGTTCATCACTTTTTCCTTTCAAATCCTAATCAAAATGCATTCAGATCCTAACCTTAGGTGGCATCCTACAATCAAGAGAGGACTATAACCATCAGATCCGTTAGAAAGGATCATTCAAGACTATCTTAACACATCATGAGAGATTATTTTAGCCCATCACCAGTCTCTCCTCTATTTTCAACTACTGCATCATCTTCCTCTCAAAATTGTAGTATCAATCCTATATCAAAAATCTTAGTTGTTCACTCTTCCTTAACTATAAACTGGAATCACCTGAAAAAGTGAATTCCTCCTCACCTAACAATGCCTCATTGGGAGCCTTTTTAGTTTAGTGTTCAAGGAACAACATAATAGGAATACTCTTTATACTAATAACATAATAGGAATATTAATATCATATTTAAAACATAATTAATGTGTTAATAGTATAAAATTTGAGAAGTTTTGAAATGTTGGAAAGAAATTAATTTATAAAGAGCAAAAGTTGACAAAAAAAGAACTAGTATTCATCCATAACTTCACTCTAATTTACTTCATTTATATAATAAAAAGTATTTTTATTGATAAAAAATATAAAATTTTATTTTGCCTCTCAAGATATAACGAGTGAAATTAACTCTTAAGTATATTAAACTCTTATTTTATAAGAGTTAAGAATTTGACATATATATAAAGAGTACTTGGAAAATATTCTAAATGTCCGTAAATATTGCAATTTACTTAAATTCTGTGGGAAAAAAAAAACAACAAAATTTTATCAACTACGGAAAAGTATAACCATAGAAATCATAGCAAATTCTTATTTGAAGCGTTGACAAAATTAGAACATATACATATGCTAAAATTAACCCTACAAAAAGAAAGAAATGCCTATATTTATAATATAACACTTGTTCTTTGTTAGCTTTGATTTGACACAAAATACTTGAGACTTGTAATACATTCCATGCGAACATGTCTATTAAAAAAAGTACAGTTTCATCAAGGGACGCATTCCAAATTATAAACATTTACAACTCAATGGATTACAGCAGTAATCATCAATTATGAACAACTCTAAGGATGACGGCACATTAAAGGAAAAGTAGTAGTAAGATCCTTTACGTGAATTCATCATGCATACGCACTTCCACATGCTTTTCAACTGGTCATTGCTTCCAGTTGCGTTTTTCCTTGAAAAAGTTGGGATTCAACGTGTCTTTCTGCAAAAAAATTGTACTAATCGCACGAAGCAACACTGTCAAACATGAACAGTGTTTTCTCCAGTATTGCTCTCCACTGCACACTATCATATAGAAAGATGAACTATATTAACTACAGCGTATGGAGACGAGTGATTGAAAAAATTTTATAAAAACAAAACGAATCCTTAACAAGGATAAAAAAAAAGAAAAAATGAAAAACATGATTCTGCTGTAAATTTTTTTTAGGATATGTGAACCTAGGCATATCAACGAAATGCTGCATAGTCCAATGAATTTTGCTTATACGCTACATGTTTAGTTCATGGAATGGATTAGGTCATACCCTTCCAATCCGTAACAGAAGAGGGGTTGGCCTTGATTATGTGTAGAATTGACATTCCCCCCTTTTTTTTAAAAAAAAAAATTCTAATATATATAGAATGCATCACGTTAGATTACGAACTAATCAATTATAATGTATCATATCTGATAGTTTATTATTTTTTAAATAATAATTTATAATTTTTTTCAAAAACTATTATTGAAAATATATTGAACAATAACTTCTTATTAACTAATTCATAATTTGATATTATAAACTCATATCATAGAATAATTTCTCCATTTCTTGATACCAAATATATGATTTCGGGAACTTTAATTATCATACTAAAATGGGATAAGCAAGTTAAAATGGAAGGGTATGCATATTTATTGATATAATAAAAACTAGAGTTATTCATCAGACATATGTTAATATAATTTGGAACTAACTGAAATATCATCACAAAAACATCCTTTACTTTTTCTCAAACAAGGCCAAAAATCATAGTTAAGGGTAACCTTTGTCGTCATCGTCTCATATGGCTACACGGATATTTTGGTCAAATGAAGAAATTCTAATTACATACCATTCATTATCGAAATATTTCACAATACTAACTGTTCATCATAGTTTCCTCAACCTCTCTTCTAAAAGGGGGCACACAGTTAGCAACAAGGATTTCCTTCTATTCAGGTTCACCATTGCGCTGAGGTACTACTGTAGATGAGCTGAGCTAATTGCCCAAGAACATAGGTGAGCAGCTTGCAAGTTGTGAACTGATTTCACAAAATAAACAGAACTCGTAATTTTGTTCTTGTCCCACCACAATCTCCTGAGCAATTATACTCAATGAGAGTTTCCCCCACCCACGTTTATCTCGGGAAATGGAGACCGACATCCTTAATCACACAACGGTTTTTACTAGATAGATGTCCGATTGGGAAAAGGCCCAGCCACAAACCACTTCGGTAACTCTTCATACTCTTACCTTTCAGAAACAAAACACTGTTGAGTTTCAATCTTGCCATGATACAACAGTCCAAAAGGTAAAAGCATCATTAGCTGGTTTGCTCCCAAAAAGATTGTGCATATTGGCATCAATCTGACACTCACATTTATCAAGATTATGAAAATCGTAAAAGAGGAGGAAATATCGTGCCATCTCTAGTTCATATTTCTTCATCCTCAAAGGGATCTCTTTCTGGATAGTCGCCAACCTGGAAAATAATATCACCATTTAGATCCATAATGAAATCAAACTGGATAATGCCCAGAAATTTACCAAACTGTAAAATTTAGTGTCACTGAGCTGGGAACTTCCCACATGTTCTCAACGGGAACTTCTACTAATCCCAATGAAACTAAAAATCATTTACATATTATAGGATGTATATAGATTGGCAAAAGAAATGCTACATCAAAAGCATGTCTTGATTTACCAAGATAAAGGAACCCTGAGATGTCAGTAGCCAAAATATCATTCAGAACTAATGGAGATAGATGAATACCAACATCAAGATGGCATGGAAAACGAGGGGTATGATAATGATTTATTTCTCAAAGATGAATGTTAAGGGCAATCATATTTCATCAGTGTTAACTTGTTCCGGAATATCCAGCATAACATGTTTTCTCATATCTCAATCCGCAAATAAAGAATAAAACTGTAAGATTCAGCATATATGCCACAACTCTAATGCTCAAGAAACATGCATTGACCAATGTAGAGCCTCTAAGTCAATAATTAGCTTCACTTCGACCCCTCCTAATCCAGTCAATATAATTGTCTAGACTACAGGCTTCCTTTGCACCAAAGGTTTGCAATAAATTCCCTAAACTTCCTTAAGCATATCGAAGAGAAAAAAGTTAAAACTACTCGTTTCCTATGCTTTGTGCAAGGTACAGAACAAAAATAACAGACAGCAACCAAGTTCTTTCCTCAACATTTAAACAATATTCTCAAGGAAGTTGCCTGAGATTTCTAGACAATAACCCCAAGAGCCTTGCACACTGTGTCTTGTTATTATATCATATCAACATTAATGACCTTAAAATTGCAACCAAACCAAACCGAATTCAGTGACCAAAAAACTTCATAAATTTTATTCAGGGAGAGAGAGAATAAAGAATCTACCAAACCCCTTAGGAACTCAAAGAAACCAAAATAGAACACAAAAATGTCTGGGAAGGATCATCATTTTTTATGAAGCCAATGTTCCTCAAGGTGATCATCATTCCTTTATTTGCACCATCTATATATTCATATAACAACGAAGAACCCTTTGACTATATCCCACAAATTCCAAAGTGAACATACTTCTTATTCCAACAAAGTGTCCAACACTGAAAATCTATAGATCCATTCATATTGAACAACAGATCCATGCATATTGAACAAGTACACTCACAGGCAATCAACCAGCAAGGGGCTTCAAAATAGACCATGTTACTACACAATTCAAGAGCATAAGAGTGTCCCAACACTCCATACCGTTGCAGACTTCTAAGGCACTACCTAATGGTCCATATTGATAGACTTGAAATACATAGAAAACTATTCCACCTGAATCATTATGGTATCAGACAGGAAAGTGCTTTACACTTTAATTTGTTAGCAGTGCAAGAGTTTGAACATTAAAGCAGTATAAGAACATAGTTTTCTTCTAACTTTTACTTTGTTAGGCCCAACCATTGCACCATGAAGTGGAGGGCAATCAAAAGCGTACTCCTTTTACCCTAAAACATGATTAAGAAACAAATAATGAAAATGCAGAACAGAATGATCTGGAGGAGGGAAAGGAAGAAAAAAGGGAAAGAGGGGGGAGGGGGAAGGGAAGAGAGAGAAAGAGTAGTAGGAAATTAGCATTGCAGCCTCATTACTTAATTTTCGTTGCAGCCTATTCACTTGCACATAAGGTTGGCTAACTGTATTATGCAAATGCGATCCTCCTTTTTCTGGGCTTCTGACCAGTTTGTTTACACATTTGATATGACGCAGTCAATGGAATTTAGATTTAGAGTAATTCTTAATTTTTAAATTCACTTTTTTTCTTCTAAATAATTTGGGGTTTAGAATTATTTATAAATTTTGATTGTCATTAGGGATATTACAAATTTGTTTGCTTTCTTTCCTATTCTTTATTGGTCGAGGTTTCCCATTTGAGGTTACATAATCCTTGTTGGAATAGGATTAATTATTAATCTTTATAAATATCTACATATTATAGTTATTTAGGTTCAATGGAATTATGAATATTAATTTGAAAGGCTTGATCCCCGTCTCATCTCTCTTCCCCCACTTTCTCTTCTCTACCTTTTTCTTCCTCATGTCCTCCAAATTCCAAAAACTGCTGCAACAGCAAATCCAAAACTGTTCCACTCAGCTAATTCCCTTTTCTAAACCTAATCTCAACTCTAAACAAAATCTACTTCTACATCCTTACATACCCCAAAGTCCCAAATCGTTTTCCACCCCCGAAAATCGAAAAAGCATTGATAGGCTAGTTAATCAAGCTGTCATACATCAATATTAGACTCCAGATTTTGGAAGATCAGCATGTTACACGGCCACAAGAAGTGTCCTTTTGAGCATAAGTATTAAAACTCTGTGCTTCAATTTGATAAATCACTCCACTGCATCAACACATTGTGCTCAACTCAACTAAGCCTTCAATTCGAACAAGTTGGGGTTGGTTATATGGATCCTTCTCTCAATTCTATCATATTTAGAACTCAATCTTCATAGAGATTAGAGTCACTAAAGCCTTTTCATTACTCCCATTATTCTAAGTCTACCCCTTGCTTTCCTTTTCCTTCCAACTTCAATGTGCTGATCTTTACATATCAAAGCAGTTACAGTTTTATGCCAATGCATCACCTCACTCTAACGCAAATTCAACGCCTGTGCCTTCTCCAATAGTGGATGTTTGGTGAAGAAAATTTCGTTTTAGGCAGCCAGCCAGACAGTAAGTAGCTTCGCAAAGTGTTTGGTATTTAAAATATTGAGGCCATGAAAAGCTCCTTCCTAGTTATGCTCCATAAAAGTTACAAAAGCTGGCTTATTTATGACAATAGCAAGCCTTGACATTTTGTATTACGTCCCAAATATAAAATAATAAGTTTATGGAAAGCACTCGATAAGCTTGCACTCCATTTATAAAGATCTTCAAGAAACATTGAAATGATTGCAAGCTTTTACATATTATTATTACAGATAGCTTAAACAGGTGGTTGTCTATTTCCATGTTGTGGTTATCTTTTTCCATGTTGCCCAACTGTTGCTGGGGCATAGAAAATATGTCTTGCATTCGAGTTCACATTTCCGGTTGCCACATTGCTAAACCCAAAATTAAATGCTCATACTTGAATATTATTCAGATCGTGGATGATTCAGTTAATTTACTCCAAACTATGCAAAAACATGACTCATTTATTTCCAACATTAATAATTTTCCCAAATATATTCCAAATTCCAATAATTTTATTCAGCATCACCCCACACTGGTTTTTATCAACTACATAATGTATCAAGTTAAGCCTTAACATCCCCTTAACACAAGTATAACAAAATTGTTTAAATTCTTCAAATTTTACCAGTTCTCAATTCAACTCATAAATATGTCCATGTCTTGGCCTTGCCAAATTAATTTTCTCATGCAGATGTCCCGTCTCAAGTAAACTAATACCCTACGCCCTTAAGCTTCGTGACTTTCCTAAAAGAATTGATTAAAGTGATTCCAATTCAACTTTGGTCCTAGGAACAAATGAAAGTACTCGAGCTTGAGGAAATATCAGCACAACTTACAAATAGAAACCAACTCTCAGAGATTTTATACCAATGCACATGAGGCCTTCAATACAGCCATTGCACAAACATAAGTGATGAAAATGATAAGTCCTAAAATGCCATGCATATATCACTGTAAAAGAAACAAAGACACAAAAAGGGGCAAATTACAAGCATATATGTCGATTCTATACGGTTTTTAGGTTCATTGCCCTTACTGTTACAAGCTGAGCAATAGGACAAAGCAAAAAGTCAATGAGAAATTGTTTTTAAACGCTTCTAGTCGTTATGCAAACATAGATAATTTCTATCATGGCGTTTTTGTTGGCAATAAATGTTTTAACTTGTGCTAATATCATCATAATCAGTATTTTAAAATATAATTGTGAACATCAGACTGTAACCATGGGACATGGATAGAATAAATATTAAATTAAGCAAAGGAGATTATATTTATTTCTTCATTTTGAAGTACAAGAATGTGTAGATAAAATCAATGGTAATTGTTAAGTGAAAACAATATGTCCTACCATTTTGATTTATATCCTGTGCCCAACTTTGAGCCAGTGTACAACCTCCTACCGGTTAATTTCCAAAGGATTCATATCAACGTTCATTCTACTTTGAGAACAATCTTCATAAACTCATAAACAAAGTAACTTATTGCTGCTGATGGAAGTACCTGAAGAAGCAACATTCAAGCTATCAGAAAGAGAACTAAACCTGATTGGTGAAATTCTGGAACAAACCTTGCAACCATCACAAATGAAAATAAATATTTTTTTACTGAACCAAAAAAAAGGATTCCAGAATATTAGTTTCTGCAGTTTTGTTCCACAGCTTTTGTCGGAAGAAAAGCCAAACATCACACAAAGATCATGTAGTATTTCAACAATAACACTAGACATAACAAGACACGAATGGAGTTAAACATGCAGAAAATTTCAAACCAGCATCTTTACAATTTTGTTAATTATAGTAGCTACAAAAAAAAATACAGATCCATTATCACTTATCTGGTAGGGGCACAAGAGGAGTGTGCTACAACATAAACCCAAGATCTCCTCCAATTCCCATTACCTCACGTTTGCACTAAACTAAATCCCTAGTGACAATAAGGGTTTCATCAATGGCAATGATTGAAATTTTATAAGTTTAAATCTCCCACGTAACACATCAAAGCATGTCCATGATACATAGAGATTTTCACACACATACCTGCAGTAAACTGGGAATGAGTCCTGCATAAAGAGCTGGAACTCCACCTTGCTCAACAATCTTGGCACAGGTTGCCAGTGCACTCATCTTAGTAGACCGGACTTGCAGTTGAAGTTGTCTCCTCACAACTTCAAATGGGTAAGTAGCAGCTTCTGCACAAGCACCAGCCACTGCCCCATATAGTAATGTCCTGATTGGTCCCAACTCTAGCTGGTCCAAAGCATTCAATTCCTGCCCATGTCGGCTCATATTCTCTATTCTTGTCCTGCCCTCAGGTGAATGCAGATAAGCTGACTTCAATATATCATACACACCATAGAACACTGCTCCTGAAGGTGCCATGCTTATGATAGAAGGTACTAAGCCCTTGTAAAGGGAAAAGAAACCTTCAGTTTGGATCATGTAGTGAAAAGCACCAATAACCCCACCAAAAGCTTCCGCACCAGATGCAACAATCTTTGTCCGGATCTGAAAGATACAGAAATATAAGTGTGGAAGGAGATGATAATGGGAAAAATCAATCCATGACATAAATAATACTGCAAACATGAACCACTTGCTTCCAAATTGCTCCCTCAATATTCTGTACTCAATTGAGCCCCATTTCCAAAGTAGCTAGGCATAGCAATATAAAACTTCACTACTACATTACATTTAGGGCCAAGTTTTCAGTTTGTTGCTATAATGTGAACCAAATTACTCCAAATGGTTAAAAATAAAAGTCTAACTGAAAATGTTGCATTACTTGGTTTTATACGCATTGGGACACCATTTCCAAATTGCAACAAAGCAGAAAATGTTTTTTTACAATGCTAATTAGTCGGTTCACAACCTACTATTCCATTTAAGATCCAATCAATCTGATAAAATATTCAATGTTAAATTACATTGCCCATGATAAACAGAATGTCAAGTAGTTTACGTCGATTTCTCAATATAATGTGGTGCTGCCATATAAAATATTTATAACAGAAAATTAATAACAAAGAAATAAGTTTAGGAAATCAATGCAACCAACGCACAAGCTAAACAAATTAAAACTTGTCCAATTTCCCAATTCACCCAGTTGTTTCAGGTACACACAAGATATGTTTGTTCCATGGACATTTTCATACCATATTCTATCCTATATACATACTTATTGGCCTTGAATGTAAAAGAATAATATGTAGAAAATAAAATTGCACCATCATACACAGCTACACACTGGATTACTCAACTTGACAATTTTTACAACCAGATGCAAATAAATTTCAAGAACTCAGTACCAGTTCCATCTAACAGCATTAATAACAGTAGCAGAACACAAATGGCCATGTAGAATCATATTGTGTTAGTAGATCATATGTTGCAGTGTACAAGAGTCCATCATTTGTACGAATTGTACAACAAGATGGATGTCCAAGAGCAAACAAAACTATAAAGAGAAAATCTGAAGCTTTCACATACAGTGTCAAGTGGTAAACAGAGTATCGTAGCAGTAATGCCAGCTGCAGCACCAGCAATGAATCTTTCAAAATTTGTGGTCTCTTCATTGCCTGAGAATTTAAGCAATTGCTTCCTATATGTATCATATGCACAAAAATTGACTGCTTTAAATGGAGCAGTACGGAGAATGTTGATAAGGTTCCCCTTCCAAAAGCCTTTCAACCCTTGTGTAGTAGCAATTGTTGTAACAAGATCAAATATATGCTTTTGCTCACCCCGAACTATATATTCCAGCTTTAATCTCTCCAGTGGAGCAACAAATGTCCTGGTACAACAGCTTTTGCTTAGACACGTGAACCAACCTAAAACGGAGCCTAAATTATCATCCTATTAAAGTTCATACCTAGTAATTAAGCACAGCTTACATTTTTCATTGTGTGCAAAACAGAACGCATTTCAAAAGTTTTCTATGTTGGCTTTGTTCTACTAATGAGAATGATATATACAATTTTTGGAATAGGTTTCCATTTTTTTGTTTTGTTCACAAAGATCCCAAATTCTTTACCATACTTTCATGCTTAAATAACTAGAAATAGCATCTTTGTGCAAGTATAGTTTTAAGATTATATAAGAAAAAAATCTGAGCAGCCATTAAAAAATAAAAATGGAATAAGATTCCACAAATCTGTTAATCCATTTGCACAGCAAACAAAGCATGCCCCAAACATATCCCTACGGATTTATCAGATGCAGCCTCATTCTCATAGCTAAGACACAGACCACAAATTCGACCTAATGAAATAACAATACAACTTCGCTCTCAACAAACAATTGCAAATTAATTCCTCGAACCACAAACAGCAATCAAATTGGCACAAAATAAATAAAAACAAAATGCTCAAATAATTCATATGACGTACAAAAGAAAAACAAAACAAAACAAGGAGGACACAGACGAACCTTGAGACCATAGCCGCAATAGCACCAGCCCACAAATGCTTTGTGGTGTTCATTGCACCACGTCCTCGTACAGTCACCCTCCGTTTCCTCTTCCCCTCCATAACGACATCACATCCATTAAGCACCTTTTCCTCCTCAACAGCGCCCTTCCCATCTCCGTTTTGCACCTGCACAAGGCCAGGCCCGTCGTTCCTCAAGCTCACCGACAAAAATAAACCGCTATCACTCCTTTCTCTCCTAGAAACCGCGCGCGTAGAACAAGAAACGAAACTAACTGAACTACTACTCCTACAAGAAATAAAACTAAAAAAAGAAGCTGAAACGGTGGGCTCCAGAAATATGCCACCGCAAGTGGATAAGCTCGAACTTAAATCAAGAGGAAATGGAGTTTGGAATAAGCCATTTGAGGGTCGATTTTTGGGCCCAAGTTCACACCCCGGCATTATAATAGACCGATATATAGGAATTTGCAGGTGTTTGGGATATTTTGGTTGGGTTTCACAGCTGTTTGAATAAGAATGGAAGAGAAAAACTAGGAGCTTGATTATATGAGGAGGAGGAAGAAAATGGCGGATTCGAATTTGGGTCTAAATTTGCTTCCATCGCCGCACAATGTAGGAGTCGGACATCGAGTGAAGACCCGATTTTGTTTGTTGATATTTTTACTTTTTTATTTTCGTTTTGTTATTGTCTTCGCAAAAGTTTTGACTAACGAACACAAGCTATAGACTTGGATCACCCGGCCCAGACCCAAAGGAGAACAAGAGGAATGGCTTATTTTTGGGCTTGGCATTGATTAGCAAAACTAAAATTATATCAGAAATCCCAGACCCTGTAACATAATGGCTCACGCATCTACTATGCATATAAATATAATAAATATTTTAAAATTAATTAATGAATGATTCTAAGTGATGAATACAATTTAAATAATGAACATTATTTTATTATTTATGATAATTTGTTATTTGATATTAATGATGCAATGTGTGTTTTTGTTGTTTTTGATATTTTAGATTTTTTATTCAATTTTGAAATTCATTGACATGAAGGTTGAGCTTGAATTCTATTGGAACATGTACATTAAAAAATTTCAATTTCATTGATTAGTATTAAAATATTTATTAATTTTCTATAAGTTAATTTATCCATTAAACACATATAATATTCTTTCATAAAACTTGATATTCATTATTTAGTGTTTAGATGTTCATTATCTATAAATATAACATTCATTATCTTTAATTTTTATGTTTATTATTTTCATATAATATTCTATGTGAATTAATTTATTCACTAAAAATAAATAATTTTCTTTCATTAAGTTGAGTATTTCAATGTTTATTATATTTTGGACAATATTCATTAATTATTATATAAATGTTCATCAGTTGTAATATTTATATTTATCATACTTAATTTATTTACACAATGTTCATCAGTCAAATATATATATTTACACAATGTTCATCAGTCAAATATATAATGTTCATTACATGTGTAATTGCATCAATAATGTTCATAAATTTTACACTTATCAATGTCAATTGCATCATTAATATCATATAAATAATTCTCATGAAAAATAAAACAGTTTTTATTATTTAAATTTAAAATGTTTATCATATAGAATTGCTTATTAGTCTTTTCTAAAATGTTCATTATCCAAAATTGGTTATTTGATTCTAAAATGTTTATCATTCATAATTGTTTATTAATTGATTCTAAAATGTTTATTATATTTGCACGTATAGTAGATGCACAGGGCATGATGTTATATGGTTCCTATGGTTTGAGGTCCAGATATAAGAACCCCATAACTGATTTGCTAATGCATTGTGTGGCTCTAATGAAAATGAAATAATTAAAATAAAAATATATTTATTAATTATTAAAATGAAGAATTTTCATCAATTTTATATTAATCTAAATTATTAGCATATATTTCTTAAAAAAACTTACAAGCATACATTAACTTTATTGTATTAGAAAACTATGACTTGAAAGAAAAATTAATAATTATAAGTTTTATTAATAAAATATGTTTATACTGTTGGATAGTATGAAAATAATTGTTCTATATCAAGTGTCCCGAAAATAGTCTCTAAATATAAGCAATTATTATACTTGTAATTGCTAAATTTTGCTACTTAATTATAATATAATGTAATCAATTTATTAATTTATTTATTCATAATTAAATTAATTAGATCAATCAGAATCTAATTAAAAAAGAAAAACATTATTGAAAGTCCTTAAAAACTGAATTTTTTTTTAAATGTCATACTTAGATCATGTGTACTAAATTAACTTATTCATACATTTTATATTTATAAAGTGAACTAAATTAAATTTGTTTACAAAGAAAAAAAAAATCTTGATTCATTCATATTTTTAATAGCAATCTATTTATTTAAAA
This sequence comes from Omphalea diandra, assembly GCA_949677035.1. NCBI lineage: Eukaryota > Viridiplantae > Streptophyta > Magnoliopsida > Malpighiales > Euphorbiaceae > Omphalea > Omphalea diandra. The sequence continues at coordinate 36,508 of CATIWR010170402.1, read as the reverse complement.
GAAATTTATCAAAAAAAAAAATATATATATTCCAACCAGAGCCAGCGTTTGGCGCACTTATAAACTGTTGAACACCACACCATTGGACACCCAAATAATTTGCAACGATCAGTTAATACTCGAACTGTCGAGAGAGAAAATTCTCTTCCGATTGCGACGGAGAAAAGGATGCTCGACTGTGAATTTCTATTAGAAGATGTAGAAGCTAGGGTTTCCAAGTATGAAGACTTGGGATGAGCTCAAATCGCTATCTGGATCCATCTATGGAGCGGCGAAGAACCTTTCGTTTGCGGCGAGGCCATCATCGGACTCGATTTCGTTGAGGAGTTTTGCCAATCCAAACCTAACTGCAGGTTTTGATTTACTACTTTAAGCTACTTGTTTTGAATTTGCAGATAAATTCGAACTGTGAAGCTGATTTATGTAATCATGTCGTTGATTATTGTTTCTTTGCAGAGAAATTGAACAAAGAGCAAGCTTCCGTCGAAACTGATCTAGAAATTGCGGTACTGTAAATGAATCTCTCTCTCTCTCTCTCTCTCTCTCTCTCTCGTTTGTATATAACTGCAGCATTTTATAAATACTTGTATGTGCCGTGTTTGTATCTTTGTGTACATGTGCACCCGCTCCTATGTGTTTTATGTGCATGTAAATTGGACAATTTATGTTAGTGTCTATTAAAATCTCTCTTTTACGTATATGTATGTAGTCATTGATGCATCCTTTAATAGTGAACAAATTTGCCTTCTGTCTTAATTTATTAATCTTCCAACTTATGAAATTTAGTTCAACTATTTTTAAAAATGTTGGTGTTTAAATAGGCATAAATTTTACTATGGCGTCATTGTTTAACATTTTAAATTATGTATATAATTTATTAACCATTTGCGGTAAATTTATCAAAAATAAAAAGTGCCTAGAAATGATAAATAATAACAGTGAAATTATTATCTCAAATTATTGAAAATTATATTAATTATGGTATTGTAATACAATTTCATATATACAACATTGTAGTGTTCACCATAGAGAAGGATTTGTTTTTAGAGACAAGATGCTGGGATTTATTGATAACATGACATTGACTGGAGATTTTTTAATTGGTTTGGTTAATTTAGAACTCTAAGCTGGAGAAGTCAATGGAGCGTATTGGTGTATTAGAGGCAAAGTTGCAAATTGCCTTCAATGAAAATGCTAAGCGTAAAGTAAAGCAGAAGGAGGATGAAAAGCTGTGGAAAGGATTGGAGTCTAAGTTCTCTTCAACTTAGACTTTGTGTGATCAGTTCACTGTTGCTTTACAGCTTTTAGCTGGACAGGAGCAGGATGGTATGAGAAATTGTCAGATGAGGTCTCAGGATTTGGTATTGCTCTTTAATCGATAGTCATAAGTGCTTATAACTTCAGCTCAAAAGGATAAGTAGTTTTCTGAAACCAAACTATCTGCTAGCTCAAATGCTATCGACAATTTGAAGCAGCAGTTGAATGGATTGTCACTAAAACTAGGCTCTGCAGAGGAGACTATCAGAACTCGTAAGCTATTTGTGTTAATTTTTCTGTACAAAGCTATTCAATTTTAAAATGTCGATTTTTGAGTTAGCCATTCACAGTATTATGTTTGAAATGTTAACAAACAAGAATTGAGTATAAAGTGCCATAGGTATATGGTATTGGTCAACTGAAAAAGAAGAAGAGAAGAAGAAAGTGCAAAATTAGCCTTGTGTAATGTGTTTGAATTCTGATAGCTGGTGAGCAGGAACTGGAAGAGCTTATACTCGAACAAGAGGAAAGGAATAATCTCTAAATAGAGGAACAATGCAGAACTACTAATCTCATAAAGGAAAAAGGTAAATAACGTCATCAGAACCCTGGTCATCTACCTCTCTCACTTGCAGATAAATAGACAATGCTGACAGTGTAGGAACTTTGTTATTGTCTCTTGTGCTTCTGAACAACTTCCAGTCACAGAAGAAGAGGAAACTTTTGCTTGTAAACAACTTTAATCACATATAATTCAGTTCAATAATCCTGCAAATGAGAAAGAAGCTTAATGTTAGGCATTGTCTTTAAGAGAGACATCAGCTGCTTATATCAAATTGGAAACCATCATCATCATCATCATCATTGTGTATGAATATGGACATTATTCTGCAATTACCATGACCATGAGGTTTAGTTGCTGTTGAATAAAGCATTGTTGATGTAGGTTGAGTATGATGCTTCAGCTTTTCTTCTTGTCATTAGTTTGCAATTGTATTCAAACTTATTTTGTATATTGCCCCTCAATTCCACTACAAAGATTTATCTTTTTTGCAAATCGAAGAATTTGGATTTCTGTTCGTTATAGTACTTAGTTGTATGATTTAATTGCTAATGTTACCTAACCTGTAGCGTGGTCTTGGTTGCCTCTTGCTTTCTCCAGGAGTTTTTGGTTTTTGAGTGGCAGCAATTCTGCCTTAACCTTTTATTAAGTTAATAAGTGTTTTATTTTTAGTTTATAAATTTTATTTTTAAATTTGCTGAGCTAACAAGCAAATTAGAATAATTAAAAAAAATTGACCGCCAAATTGAACAGTGCCAAAGCCTTCGCCTTTCATTCTTTATATATAAAAATGTAAACTTGAAAACACAAATTAATCAACACCAAACACATTCTTTTGCTTATTCGAACATAACTACTATAGTGGGTCGAGCCGAAAATGGAGAGCAAATGTGAAGGTTTGAGATGGCGAATGGCGATTGGTTGTGCCAAAGCCTCTATTCTACTGTCTTCGCTCAAATCGTCCCCAAATCGCCACATGAATACCTCAAGCAAAGACGACGTAAGAAGATCTAATTTCCCTTAATTGATTTGGTTTTGGTTAAATTATTATGATAAATTCATATATATATATATATATATGCAGGAGAAGGATGTGATGATGAAAGAAATCAGAGATCTGAAGATGAAACTGGCAAGGGAACGAATTAAGAGGAAAAGGATGAAGGTGTATGAAGTGATGAAGGTGATTCTTCAAGTCATGGTGTTGTTATTGTGCTTTTCCACTCTCCTTTTCGTGCCTGTTTTGCTTTCGCTTTTGGTTTTTGATGGTCCAGGGGCGTACAATTAGAGACGTACTAGTAATAAATAGGCTTGAAACAATCCTGTTTTACCTGTATTTGATCAAAATGTTATGGAAAATTTTCTCTGATAAAAATGGGTCAAAACCACATTTATATTTGGGTGTTTGTGTTTGGCAACTGTTTTCGGCCTTCTTAACTTTTTTACTTTTGGCAACGTTTGGTGTCCGAAATTTGATATTTTTATTTGGAATTATATTAATAAGAAAGTAAATTTTTAAGTAAATAATTTTAAGAATGTAAGATTTTTTTATTTGATTAGATATAATTTTTTTTTTGAGAATTCAAAATTAATGTATTTGATTTATAACTAAGAAAGTTGAAAAATATTAATTTAGATTACTATTATATCTCTAATGTAATTATATATTTATTTAATTAATTCATATATTTTATATGATAAAATTTATCATAACGATCAATTTAGTAGAAAATATAAATATTATTTAAAGAACTAAAGAATTATAAATTTATCATGATGATAAATTCAATATAAAATATATATAATCTTTAAATTTTATTAAATACGCTAACTAGCCAAGATAAGTATTCAAATATATAGTTTTGTGATAATAAAATTAAAAGATCTCAAAAATATCTAATTATTTAATAAACAATAAAAGAATTCAACTTCTAATAATTTAGTTTTGTTTAGTAAATAAAATTACATATAAAATTGTATATGTCTATATATTATATTAATTAAAGATATAATTATCTATGTATAATTATATAATCTATAATAGAAGTGGGAAAATATTTTTTCATGTCTATTATAGATTATATAGTTAATATAATTATATCTTTAATTAATATAAATATTATGTGGATAGGGAAGTACTTTCTTAATTAATATAATTATATCCTTAATTAATATAAAGTGGTTTTCCATGTAGGTGGAAAAGTAGAGATTATGGCCTAGGTGTTCAGGTGTGATTAGCAAATCCTCCCGGATGATCCTTCATCATGAAGGAATCAAGCCTATAAATAGGCTTGAGGTGATGGGCACGGGTGTAGTGGTAATGGGCATAAGGGCACATTTGAATAAGTGAGGCGTCTATGAGAGGCATAGGGTGATGAGGTGATTGAGTGATTTGTCTTATAGAGAATGTGTTTTCTCATATTTTAAAAAATGTTATTTGTTATGTTTTTAGTTGATATAGAGAGACTATAATTTCTATAATTTTCTATAGTGATATTCTTCTATTTTTATTCATAGTTTTTACTCAATTTATTTAAAATTTTTCACATTAAAATTTGTGTTTTACTTTCTTTCAATTTTACTTTTTCAATTATTTTATTTATAATTTGCTCTATTCGTTCACCATTTCGATCCTATAAATATACATTCCGCATAACAAAATTAATATTATATTTATCCAAATGAATATAGGTATTTAAGGAAATAGAATAATTTCAATCTATTATAGATATATCCTAAATAATAAAATTCAATTAAATTTTATCAATTTAAAATTTATTTCAAATAATAAAATTTTATTATTAAATAAAATTTCCTCACTTTGTATGATTTATTTTCAATAGGACTTTATTTACATAAAGTAGAATGTAAGATCTATAATAAGAACCTCCTTCCGTGGAGGAAAATCACAAACTCAGTATATTACTGGGAGAGACCAGCCCAAGAGTTCACTTGCCACAGTGTCTAATGAGGGAGAAAGAGAAACAATAAGCCAAGCTCTGCTAATATTATTCGGTTAGAAGATCGACAACTATTGATTGACATAAAGGCGAATTGTTTGCCGTGAGATAGATAGAAATAGGGAGAAGATGTTCAAAATTCAAAAAACACTTAACTTTCGTTTGGGCTAGGGAAAAGTGAGGAGAAAATAATAATAATAATAATAATAATAAATTATAATTAATTTTCTTATTTAATTTATAAATAATGAAAAGAAAAAAGAAATGAAAAAAATTATATTAATAAAAATTTTTCTCTAAAATGAAGAGAAATATAAAGTTAAAAAATGTATGATATATTAAATTATTAAAACATCTCTAATTTGTGTTCATATATTATCTTTTTAATGAATTAAAAAATAAATTTATATTTAATAAATTTAAATTGCTCTTTTATGTAAATAATAAAAAAATTAAAATTTTCTTTTTTTTTTTAATTTCCCTTGCACTAAAGATCGAGTTAATTCGGTATGCCGCTTGCTTCTGCTTCCTGAAATCTGCCCACATCAACTAAATTTACCCACGTACATAACTTAAACCCAGTCAACCGATGACACATCAGTATCTGTAAGATCGTATCATAGAAATGTATTCCACATCAACATCCGCCCACCACGTCACCTAGAGCCAGGCATATTCTCAACAATGAACTCCTATATCAGCTTCCGACATGTTTCAAAATATATATATCAAGTGGAGATTAAATATGATTTTACTCATCGACTTTATCCTAATACATCATTTTCTTTTTTATTTTATAAAAATAAATTTAATTATCTCTATATTTTGACATCATTACATTAGACAGTCCTTTATCAAAAATTTTCTACGGAGTCAAATACAAAAAGATCAACATAATTTAATTAGGGTCTAAAATACTTTTAATTAAGTAAAAAAAAATCAATTCATCTTCTCTCTATAATCTCCTATTTACATTTAAACTAAAATTGAAATTTACACAAAACACCATAAAAAATTACACAATAAATAAATAAAATTACAAATTTATAAGATAAAAGAGAGGTTGGAGCGTTGATTTTGTCAATACTAAATTAGTGCAGTGATGATAGTGAAATAAGAGAGAAGGATGCCACTCTATTAAAAGGAATAAAAAAACCTACGTGTAATCTTACTTTTCCAAAAAATTAAGAAAGGGTTTATCGTTTTCTCTAGCACAGTCACACTATTGATCAGCATCTATAGATAGAAGTAATCGAAAGTGAGCGAATGAATAAAGTGGTAAAACAGTTTGAATTATTTGAACCTCTCAAGGGAATAAAGGAATAAACATGCATTTTTATTTTTTATTAAATAGTGAATTTTGATTTAAAATTGTTAGTTTAGTATATTTTAATAGTCATATGTCAATATATCGTGTCAGTGAGCCACGTAGAATGGGCACATGATCAATCAAAATTAAATAAATTTATAACAATATGCATTCATGATGGAGCAAATTAATATATTTTGACGGTGAAGATATAGTTGAAACGATGTGTAAATTTGAGGATATCTAAGATACACATTTTGAATGTTCATTAATTGTTGATGGAGGAAGCCATTTTTTCATCTTAAATGGGATTTGATTTTGGGAATCAACATGAGACTCCATCACGAACATACAAAAATGGGACAGCTGTTGCACACCAGTTCAGTCATTCTATTTCTTTGACTCATTTATGATCTGTAGTTCGGGATTGAGAACAGCTTGTACTGTTGCAATTAAGATTTAAGAGGTGGCTTAAGAGAATTTTTATTTTTTCCAAGTGCAAGTATTCCAATTCCTCATTGCTCCTAAGTGAATACATTTGCGCAAGAAGCTGGTTTTCTGGACTTGTGGCTGAAGCAGATAGTCAAGAGCCAAGTTCGTGAACAATAATGACCAGATGTAGAACTGGAAACAACTTAAGATATTAAGCTATACCTGGAGGATGTACAAAACAAGTAGTAATGATCAAAGGGGAAAGGAAAGAATTTGCCTGTTCAAACATCAAACTAAGTGTAATGGATCCTGTAGAAGACTTAACGAAATCTGGGCCGTTCTGTGGTCGGATCCACACAAAGTTTCATTAGGTTCAAAGCAGACGACGGGCCAAAAGTCCATACAGAACTTCACTAATTGATCCAACAATCCATACACCTATTAGTGGTCAAAACTACATCAACGATAGAAAAGAAAATCAGAAATGCAAATGAGTTAAAAAAAGGAAATTGATCAAGTTGAACCATAAGTTTCAGGTTCCCAATCAGACCATAGGCACATAGACGAGACAGATGAAGTAGTTGTGTTTACAGCTTTACGATCACAAGTATATTCCAACACTTTTGTTAAAGAAAATCCAAGTTCGTCCTTAAAATCCAGCAGACCTTCATTAACAGAAGTCTAAATATCCAGGCCGAGAATGTACACAAGCAAACAGCAACAAAGCTAAAATGCCTCTAGCGTGATTGTGCAAGTCCGCTTTCAGCAAAGTTCCTTGAAGGAATGTTTTCAGGCTCCAATTTCTGCATGTGCAGTGCTACTTAAAACTTCATAAGCTCCAAAGTATCTGCAGGATGATAGTTCAACCCAACTTGAGACAAAACTTTCAGTGTAGCAAATATTTTGATTTGGTGGAGTGACAGATATCAGATATGAACACATTATATAAATAATGCCCAGCACTTGAGCTACTTGCTCATCTTACAACATCACGTTAACGTCAAAAAAAGCCATCTAATTCTAAATTCAGATGGCAACAGCAACTCAAGAAGGCACATGGAAGGGATACCATGTCAGCGTCTGCGGTTTCCAATACATTTTAATAGGAGAGAGATAAGACACAATCTACCATCTATCTTATGTTTTAGAAAAAAAAAAACAATAATAAAGATTTTCTGCCCTTTCAGATGATCCAACACTAAGGGTACTTAACAAATTAGGTATTACCGTTGTTAATTTATGTCCCTTTTAAAGGAGGACTATGATGAATGTGAAGTATGTCTGGACAATTGGAATTGGTTAAGAACAACCAATCAATCACCTTCAGAACATACTAAAACTCTCACGATAGAACAGCAGACAATTTCCACAATTCAGAAAGATAAATGGCTTTGTGAGGATTAAAGGTATTTATCTTCATTTTACCTGAGAATCAAGTTAATAATTAGAATAATTAATTGCAGGTACCTTTCAGTCAAATGCATAAGGATCATCTGCATATGGATTCAGTGACCCTTCTGAGAACAAATCACCAATGTTTGAAGGATGTGAACGGCCTTCTCCCTTAATTCCCTGTGTATGTAACATGTATGACCAGAATTTCAAAGATGCAGAAATAGGGAAGGAAGCCATATTGTGATTTAAACAATTGTTTACTATCATATAGTTTGCTTTATTTAAAGATTCTGTTGGCTCATTATTTGTTGTCAGAAAAGTCTTAGTTCTGTACGTTCATGCCCTCCAAGATGCCATTTTTTCAAATACAATTCACATAATTCTGAGATCAAATTGCATCATATGAGGCAACAAAGCGCATTTTTAGCAACCAGCTAATTCCATACAGTTTGTTGAGATCCAATCATTTCAGGATTAATCAGCATTTCCCAAGCATGAAAGTTCATATTTAAGGAACCTCTTGCTTCCTCATGCCATTAAAAGCAACTTGTTTGAAACAAAGAAACAAATAAAGAAGAGTTATACTAACAGGCCAGCCTCCTTTTAGGCAGATCACTAATCATAAGTTGTAAATAATGAAATATGGATAGAAACAATGTTACTGATTGATTAATTAATGATTCACCCAATTTTGATACACCTTGGTCTTGCATCTGATATCTGTGTTCCAATATATTATGCTAGAAGGAACAAGGCATCAAAGACTTTTGAAGACAACAAAGTACTAAACTATCAATATGACCAAAATGAACAAGTAACCCATTTGGCAATAAATAATCTCACTTTTTCTTACCTTGACAACACTTCTAGGTGTTATAGCCTTCGGTGCGTTCATCTTCTTATGTTTCCTTGGGTCCTACAGTAACATAGAAACAGAAATCCAGAATTAGAATTGATGAAAATAAAAGCCCTTCAATAGTATAAAGAAGATCATTTCACGCAGGAAATTCACATTTGTATGTATATGTAGGGTTAGTAGGGCTATTACTGCAGTAGATACCTCAAACATGAATGTACTTTTTGTCTTTCTTCTCTTTGTGATTGTTCTTCCATTAGTAGTTTCAACTTCATACTCATGGCGAGTTACCTGGGATGCAAAGAAATCAAGAGGTAGGGAGGACATAAAGATATGACAAAAAGTTGGTAATACACCAGACAAAATCACAAATGAATTGCAGGATAACTCACCCCAAAAATCTGAAGGAAAAAAAAGGTCAATGAAAACACCAAGACAGGTAAAAAAAAGTATTTCACCTTCTTGTGATGCTGAGGGATACTCATTACACTTCCTGTGTTAGCATTCTCTACTTTCTTCAATATTTTTGAAACTGGTGTTTGTGTTTCCCCTGGGAAAGGTAAATCCTAGGAAGTACACAAAAAGATGACTTTGCAGGGGCTTCAGATATTATGGACAGAGGAAAAATGATGAACTATGCGAGGTCTTTGTCACCTTTCTACTGTTCTCCAATCTTACTGGCGCACATTGACTTCTTTTACCGCCACCAGGGTCTCTCATCTTGATTGATGAAACTGAGTAATCCTGCTATATAATAATTGACTAATTTTGTCATATCTGTGAAAGCTAATTCTAAACTAGTGAATTTGGAAAAGAAGAAGAAGATAGATCTTCCGACCAATTGAAAGCTAACTTATATGACATGCTTATCCACTGGAATTTATAGCCCATGAGAAGTATTTTATGCCCATTGCAGCTAATGAGATTAACTTAACTTATGATCAAATTTCATATTAATTCATAAAATTAGATCATGTTTTCAGTAATTAGTTCTGAACCTGTGTGCTTATGGCAAATGTACGTATAATTGCACCCAAACATGTGTTGTGTGTGTGTTTGTGTATAAGGAAGAGAGAGGTGAATCTTAGAAATAAACAATCGAACCTTTTTTGAAGTCACTTCTTGGTCATCTTGCGGCTTATCACCCATTACTTTCCACTGCAATTGCAGCAAAGCCCTCTGCCTATCTTCCTGCAGTCTCCACAGTCAACCCAAATCCAAGCTTCAAAACATAATTTAAGATAGTGTTGCTTCACAGAGATACATGCCTTTGACTTCTGAAGATCCAATTCCTCTTGCAACCTTCTGCACTCATCTTCATGCTGGCACCTTAAAGCCTTCATTTGAACTTCATGCTCGGTCCTGAGTTGCATCGTTTTCTGGACAAATTGAAAACATATATACCTATCAATTGAAGCATTTTAATCTCATCTTAAGATAATATGAAACTATATATACCTCTCTCAATTCTTTTTCAGCTTGAATTTGGGCATGCTTTAACTCTTCAAGGTGATCAGCTTTTAGACTCATTTCCTTTCTATCATGTTCCTGCTGAATGTGCAAGACCTATACATTTGCAGAATGACAAATAATCACCCACAAAGATTGACACAAGTAGATCAAGGCAAAACAAATGCAGCAACAAGAAGGGAAATATTTGATTTTAAGTTTGCAATTACATTTAAAACTTACCAGAACAGCATGTTCCTCTTGAATGCGCACCAAAAGCTGCCTGGATTCTTCTCTGCATTCTGCAAGTTTTTGCTCACATTTACTTTCCATCTCTGCGACAACTTTGTCTGCCTGGAAAACCAAACCAACAAGGAACATGATTCACAAATAAGATTAACGCACCAGACAATAACTATGAACATATGAACATACCTTTTCTTTTTCCATGTTAATGATCTCTAGTTTCTCCACCTCATACTTGTTCCTCATTTCAGTAATTGCCTATTGGAAGTCATCAGTTTCAATATGAATCAACAAGCCAACATCGTTTAGGAATCATACAAGGTAAATGGTAAATGATAACACCTGATCATTCCTCTGGGATATTTCTTTCAAATGCCTTGATAACTCCAATTGTTTGCTCTCTAGCATCATATCATATTGACTCTTAGCTTCACCAAGTTTGCTTTTAGCAGCAGTCAGTAATGCCTGCTCCTGCAAGAATATAAGAATCTCAAAAACAGTAGCAGGTTGTCAGATCTCCACAAAGCTTTGCACACTATCTACTCTCAGTACCTCATTGATTTGATCTTCCAACTTCTTCTCCTTATCTTTCCATTGAAGAAGTAGTTGCTCCTTTTCCTCTATGATGATATGAAGCTGGGTAACTTGTTTTTCCACTGAATCTACATGTTGCTCCAGTTTCTCATGCTCCTTTTGCCAAGTAGCTGCATCTTCTGCTTTTTCTCTTACTTCTGCCGCTAACTTCTCAGCAATACTTGTGTTTTCCTTTTCCAATGTTGAAATTTTCAACAATAAATCTTGCTGCAGGATTAAAAAAATTGGGGGTTACAAACGGCAAGAGCATGCTCAGACATAGCTTATAGAATTTATAGGTGCAGACCATTTTATTCTCAGATGATCTTGAACTTTCTGACAAAGCCTCAATTGTCTTCTCCAATTTGGAGACCAACATCTCAGTTTCACTCTTCTTTGACAACAGCATTTCAGCTTCAGACTCTAATCTTTGAATTCTCTCTCCAGATAAACGACATTCATCAGAAAGCTGTGCCATAATAGACTCTTGAGCTTTCTGAAGTTCAATGATCTTATTGTTCAACTCCTGGTTTACCAATTGTAGCACATCTTTTTCTGATGTCATGCACAAGAACTTATCGAGCAGCAGGTCATACTGTTTCCGAGCATGTTTAGAAGAAATGTCACTCTGCTGTTGGACCAACTTAAAGCAAGTGTCATAAAGAGAGTTTAGCTGATCAAACTTGTCAATAAAAGTCGAATTTTGTTTATCCAGTTCAACCAATTGTGTAGCCAATATATGGACAAAATCTTTAAGATTTTTTATCTCCTGGTGAGATACAGCCAATTTATTAGCAAAGTCATTACAGCTATATTGGAGGGCAGTCCTTTCTTTTTCCAATTTCTCCTCATTAGTCATCAAATTTTTTATTTCATCTTCCTTCAGTCCCAACTCCAGGTGCATCTCTTCCAATTTAGAATTCAAGCTCTCTGTGGCCAATCGATTAGCTGCTACAGTTGCCTCAAATTTCTGTAGCATATCATCTGCACAATAAATGAACAAGGCAGATTCCTTGAGTAAGCAACTCTGTAATAAATTAGGCTACAACTCCTATAAATAGAATTCAATAAAAGAGCTTAAAGGTAAGCCACTGTTTTTGACAACTGCAACAACTGACGTGAGGCCTACGGAGTTGGGCATTAAGCATCAAAGTCTCACCTAGATAATACTTTATAGACTCTCTCTCTTTCTCTCTTGCTTAAATGTGTATAACATGCATCACCTTGTGAATTTTTCATTTTTGCCATCCTTCACAAAAGGTAAAAATGCTAAGAACTTATTGTGATGTGTATCAACAATAAAATAGAAGTGTACTAATGAGAAGGACCTGAAATTTTCAAAGCACAATTCTTTTTTTTCCCAGTCTTTCTAACAAAAAGGACAGGTGGGATCTGCAGTAATTGGAGAAAGGCAAAAGGCTACAAAGGCTCAGATCACCAATACCCCTCAAACAATCTCAGAAAGTGGAAAAATCCATAAGCAAATTTATAAACTAAAAATAAATACATGTTAACTTAAAAAAAGGTTAAGGCAAAGTTGCTGTCAGTCAAAACTGAGGAACTCCTGAAGAGAGAGCAAAAGGCAACCACGACCATCCTGCAGGTTAAGTAACACTAGCAATTAAATCATAAAACTGACTACGGAAGTTCCATACCTGAACTGAAATCCAAGTTCTTAGGTTAGACAAAGAGATATATCTTTGTAGTGGAATTGAGGGCAACATACAAAATAAGTTTGAAGCAAACTGAAGTATGGAATAAGACAAACAATAATAGCCCTTTGTGTAGGTAAAATTGCAAACTAATAACAAGAATGGAAATAGAAATCATATTCAACACAAATCAACAATGGTTTATTTAAAAACAACTAGAAGATAATGGTGATGATAATCGCAAAATAATGTCCATATTCATACAAAATGATGATGATGGTTTCTAGTTTTGAAAGTGGCTAATGCCTCTTAACTTAATGATGTGCCTGACATTAAACTTCTTACTATTTTGAGGTATTGTCAAACCGAATTATATGTCATTAAAGTTCTTTAGAAAGCCCAAAATTTCCTCTTCTTCTGCGATTAGAAGTTGTTTAGAAGAACAAGAGACAATAATAAAGTTCTTAAACTTTCAAATGAGAGAGAAAGATGACCAGAGTTCTGATAACATCATTTACCTTTTTCCTTTATGAGATTAGCAGTTCTACACTGTTCCTCCATGTAGAGATTATTCTTTTCCTCTTTTTCGAGTACAAGCTCTTCCAGTTTCTGCTCACCTGCATTCAGAATTCAAACACATTGCACAAGGCTAATTTGCACATTCTTCTTCTCCTTCCTTTTCAGTTAAGCAATCATATATTCCTATGACACTCTACAAGTAATCTTACTCAACTCTTTTGTTACCACTTGAAACATAATACTCAAAAATCCTCATTATAATACTCTTTTATTACCACTTGAAACATAATACTGTGCATAAATAACTCAAAAATCCTCATTATAAAATTGAATATTTTTTACAGAAAAACTAACAGAGGTAGCTTACGAGATTTGATAGTCTCCTCTGCAGAGCCTAATTTTAGTGATAATCCATTCAACTGCTGATTCAAATTGTCAATAGCATTTGAGCTCGCAGACAGTTTGGTTTCAAAAAACTCCTTATCCTTCTGAGCTGTAGAAGCAAGTTAGAAGCACTTATGACTATGGATTAAAGAGCAATAACAAATCCAGAGACCTCCTCTGGCAATTTCACATACCATCCTGGACCTGTCCAGCTAAAAGCTGCAAAGTTTCAGCGAGCTGATCACACAGAGTTTTAGTTGAAGAGAACTTAGACTCCAATCCTTTCCACAGCTTTTCATCCTCCTTCTGCTTCACTTTAAGCTTAGCATTTTCATTGAAGGCGTTTTGCAACTTTTCCTCTAACACACCAATATGCTCCATTGACTTCTTCAGCTTAGAGTTCTAAATTAAACAAAACAATTTAAAAAAGATCCAGTCAATGTCATATTGTCAATAAATCCCAGCATCTTGTCCCTAAAAACGAGCCTATTTAATCGTGGACATTTTTAAAATAACTGAACCAAATTTTCGAAAGCTGGAAGATTAATGTTTTTGACTATTAAAGGATGCATGAATTAGTTCTACTACAAGCATATACATACAAGATATAGATTGATAGATACAAACATATACAGTACCGCAATTTCTAGATCAGTTTTGACCGAAGCTTGCTCTTTGATCAATTTTTCTGTAAACAAACAATAATCAAGGACATAATTACATAAAACAGCTTTACAGCTCGAATTATCTGCAAAAACAAAACAAGTAGCTTAAAATAGCAGATCAAAACCTGCAGTGAGCTTCAGATTGGCGAAACTCCCCGACGAAATCGAGTCCGAGGATGGCCGCGATGAAAACGAAAGGTTCTTCGCTGCTCCAGAGATGGAACCAGATAGCGATTTGAACTGATCCAAGGTCTTCATACTTGGAAACCCTAGCTTCTGCATTCTCGGATCAAAACTCTATCGATAACCTCTGGAAATTTGTAGTCGAGTAGCCTTTTCTCCGTCGGAATCAGAAGAGTGTTTTTTCTATAGGGAGTTGGAGTTTTTGAGCGGATAGTTGGAATGATTTGGGCGCCAAAGGAAGTGGAGTTTAACTATTTACAGGTAAAAAATATATATATATTTAGGGGAACGCTGGTGCTGCTTGGATTATTTTTTCCTTTTAAAGAAATCAATAAAAATATTAAATAATTCACGCAACTATAATTTAATATATTATTTAAAATATATTTTAAAATATTAATAAAATAAAATATTAATAAAATAAAATATTGTATAACATATATTTAAAAATATTAATAAAATAAAATATTGTATAACATGTATAATTAAATAAAAAATATTTAAAAATTACTTTTAGACTTGTACTTTTAATTACCTTATGTTTTAATGAGTATTTTATTTATATATAATTATTTTTAATTCGATAATTTTATATAAAATTTTAATTACTTATATGTGAGATATCTAATTTGATAAATATCAAATTTTTATTTGAAATAAATATTATCAAAATTCTAATCACTTATATAATTCAAACTTGATCTTTCTAATAATAACATTATCAAAGGAATAGCTATATAGATTAGATGTGGTTGTATTGTAGTTCAAATAATGAAAAGACTATCAAAAGTGTGATTTTTATTTATTCTTTAAAAATCACTTTTGTATATTGTGAGTGTGCTTGGCATTTAACCAGTATTTGTTTTTATTTTAAATTTAAAAAATAAAAGAAATCATTTTTAAAAATACTGATTTTATTTATTTCATATTTTCAAGCAATATTTCAAAAACAAAAAAAAGGAAAAATAAAAAAATGTTGCTTTTAGAATCTAATATTTCATATTTTCAATTTTAAAATAAAAAGAAAAATCAAAGTTGTTGATTTTTAGAATCTTTTTTTTTAAAAAAATTTTAGAAAACAAAAGTGATATTGCAAGACATGAAAGTAATAAGAATAGCCGACTTGGAATTTCATACTTAAGACATGAATTGATTAGAGACAACAAGAAGTTAGTTAATTTAATTAACAAAAACTGATACTTAATTAAGATAAGAAAAGATGTTTTAAGGAAAAAATAAAGTAATGGAAACACACTGTGCATTAATTTAACTTAATAATTTGATACAATAAATCTATTATACTAATTTGATACTTTGTTATACATTTCCATCTCAAGATTTCATAAAGGAAAAAAAGCTTTGGATACTCTCATTGTATCTCAAATAACACCCTTAGTGAGACATAGTTTAGGCTTTAATGGAGCCTTTTCATCTACAACCTGAATCTATTCAACGTTTCTATTTAATCTGTTTTCTTTTGTTTCGATTTTAGAACCCTTAATTAGGTTCATCAAATCATGCTTATGAAACTGTTCTCTTTACCTATCATCGTCTTTAAATGGAATCTCGCAAATAGGGTGTTTATTATTGGTCCGTAGTGAAGGGATGTTCCTGCAACAACACCAACATTTTGGGTGATAATATTTTCTATTTTGTATAGAGTCAAGAATGAATAGAAAGAACAATGCATTCTTGTAGAAATGATGAGCATATTTCCTGGCACCATGGAGCACAACATGAATATCTATCCACACTTGCAGCTTACTTCACAAGATAGGCCTATGAAAAGACAACCAGTTCCAAGCAATAGCTCGCCATCAAATTTGGTTTTCCTTGCTAATATTCAGTTGTGATTGATTCAGCTGCATCGAATTCCATGCTACTGGACTTTATTTATGCCATTGGGCTTCTTCTAGTCATTTAATCTTAGCAATCCAAATTTGAACAGATTTTATTTTTGGCAGAGGATACGTGGAATCTTTTTCTGCCAAGTGAAAAGATCATCATTCCATTCAATGAATTTGGATCAGCCAATATCAAAGCGGTGGAGTATAGGTGGCTTTCTCGATACTCTTGCACGAAATCTGCCATATGTCCAATTAAATGCACACATATTTGACAGAAGTGTCTGATGTACACAAGAGAAAGGCCCTTACTCCTGTTGATATGAACTATAAATGCTATTAGTTAACTTGTTATCATAGTTTTAAATTTCAGCGTTTTTTCATCTTTGCTTTTATGGATATGGAATTATTGTCCTTTCAAATAGAAACACGGACAAATGGATACTGAAGATAACTGCTCGATGTTGGAAGGAGTACAAGTAAAATCTCAAAGTAAAAAACTACATGATTGATCTCATTATGGATCAGTTTTCAAGCACTGTACACATGTCAAAGTTAACTCTGATTATTGGATTGATCTTGTACTATTGGCACTTGAAAAAGTCTTCGGTATAGGTGATTGATTCCATATAGATATATTTTTTTGCTTTTACTTTCAGCCCATGTCAAGAAATGTAGGCTTCTGAATTATAATTGCTTTTAATTTATTATATATATACCTATTGCTTCTTCCTTCCACATTACTAATGTGACTGAGATTTGCAGTCTCTTAGGACTTTTTTAATCAATGCTTAATTAATTAACTGATTAATATGGATATGTTTAATATACTAGAAATTACAGAATAAATTTTACTTGATAAATTTAATGCCTTGTTGCAGCAAATAATAGCCAGACTTGAGTCCTCCACTCTGGTGCCTTATTATTTTACTTATTAGTTTTCCACATGTCTCAACTATCAAACACACGGTGATATATTTATGTGTCAGTATAGTGAAATTTAATAACTGTTGCAGTTATTTTTTCTCATCTCCTTAGTCACATTTAATAATTTATTTTTGAGAATGCTCAACCAAATTATGTTTAATTATTTATCACTTTGAGTAATTTTTATTTTGATAAAATTACAGATAATAAATAAACTACATATATAATTTAAAATTTTGTACAACGATACTAGTACCCGTAGAATAGATGATGACTAACAATTTTAAAAATTGCTTTTAATAAAAAAAACAAATTTATCTCTTTAGTAAACTTTTTTAATCACTAATTATAAGGCTTCTGAATTTTTATGGTGTAGTAAAGATAGGGAGAGTAAAATGAAAAACAAATAAGGAGTAATTGCTGTCATTTTCCTCATCATTTATTACAACTCTTATGCCTATTTTGGTTACTTGTCAATAACTGCATATATTCAGGCTTCTCAATAACTGCTTGCTGGGTAATCGTTACTTTGACGCTTAACATGTTATATATGTTGAACAGATGCTCTCTGAGGATGAGACAAACTGCACAAGCTACACAAAATAATCCACATACCACAGGGTCAAAGAATTTTTCTCGGACGAGGGATGAATTTGTATGTTGTTTTCTTTTCTTTTTTATTTTAACTTTGACCCCAACACTATGAATTAGATAGGCATAGATATGGCTTTATGATTGAAATCTTGGCATGAAATTTGTTTGTTATTATTCATTGGAAAGTTTAGTGCAGAAATTATTTCATTTTTCAATTGTGCACTCAATTATGTTATCTGATTCCTAATTAAGTGACCTTTACATATGATACTAGAACAGGATAACAATGAAATACTTAAATTGTATATTCTCTCAAGTTAGTAGATGATAAAAATTACAGAGTTAGCCAATCCACTCCCTCTTTCTCTCTCTTAACAACAACAGTCATTTTTTCATTTAAAACATGGGAAAATACAAGGAAAAGTAAGACCAAAGATCTAGAATAGACAACTGTAACCTGGCCATGATGAAAAGGTGCATGAACTATTCCTCAAACTTAGTTGTAATCTACGGTTTGATCCTTAATTCATGGCTTCATATGACTAGCACAAGAAGGCTTTGCACATGAATAGCTTAGGAGGTTTGTGGTCTGGTGGGCGCACAAATTTGCAGTTAGGGCAAGCAGGAGAAGACTTGCAAAGCATCACCAACATATGGCACCTTGTGCACACAGTAGCTACCATCTCTTTCTCTTCTTCATCTGCTTGATCGAATGCTAACCACGACGGACACTGCTTAAGACCTTGTGATTTCTTATTGCCATCTTTGCTTGAATCCATGAACAAATGGCCCAAACCCTTTAGTGAACCACCAAAATTATGCTTGTTTTCATTGTCTTTTTTCCTTTGTGACTCACATGGCAGATTTAGCTCAAGTTCTAAGCTCATATGGCCAGGACTTGTTGGCTCTGGGATTCTTCTTGGATCCCTTGTTGTTCTCTTCTTTGTCCTTGTATTATAGAAGTGTATCTCCCCTGACTGCATATATGCGACACAAGATAGGATCCATTATTATTTAATTAGGTGAAATATTGATTGGTGTTTCACATGTATAAACAAATATATATATATGTACCTGAATATCAAGGCACTGTTGCCATTCCAACGGCAATGGTGGACTATCGAGCTGCAGTTCAATTTCAAAGTAAGATTTTGATCTTTCATGGAAAATCTTTTCAGTTTGGTGCTCATCATCACCATCCCACTTTCTTTTCTTTGATGAAGAAGTATCATTTTGGATGTTATCTGCAGCAGGGATTGTCGTCTTTCTCTCATTTGGAGAGGTGAGTAGTTGAAGGGAAACCATAGAGCTATAGCTTCTTCAATTTAAAGAAACTCTCAACTATCTCTCCTATTAGTAGCTAGCTCTTTAGTTAAAAATGATTTTTGTAATAAGGAGAAACGTTTTGGACAGTTATATATATAGGCTGAGTTGGGGATACTGTATGGTCAGGCACATGACTGCAAAGCAAAATCTTAATTTAAGGCAAATTAATTTGAACGCAAAATTAAGGGACCAAGCCTGTGTAGTATAAGCATGACGTGCTATCCAAGTTGGCTCTTCAATTAATCTATACAGGCACAGCTTCAAGCCGATCCTTAAGAGACCAAGATATATATTCAAGACTATCCAACACTTTGTGGTCAATTATATGACGCACCCGCCTTGGCATGTCTGACATATATGGCGCATTTTGCATGATTTATTGTTCTGGATATTTGTATACATTTAATACAATAAATTATTATGAGTGAAAATTTTGATTAGATATGGTCAACTATGCAATGTTAAGTTATTCCTCATTGAAATTTAAATTCATCACAATTATATAGATGACTAATATCGTTAAATTAAAGATATGTCAATAGTAACTGTTAATGCTCAGATGTAGTTAGACACACAACAATGTATTGATAAATTTTGCTTTGATTGAAATTTAGCTCTTATTGCAATTTAAATTCATAATTATAGCTATAAAAATAACTCTAATATTTAAAAATTTATTAGTGATAAATGTTAGATATAAGGGTTGCATCGAGTCTAGTTGGAATAAATTTGGTTAAATTTTAAATTATTTAATTTAAAATAAATTTTCATTTGTGATTGTGAGCGAATCATCAAATCAAGATATATAAAATATTTTAAGTTATCTTTAAATTATGAATCAGGTTTGATCACAATTTTAATTCTTTTTAAGATATGAATTTTACTTTTCTAAAACAATGTTTAAATATCTTTAATGATTTTAATTGGGTCATATTCTTATCAAATCATATTATTTTTTTTAGACAATATTTGGACGGATGAAAGGGTTGAATTAAAGTCATGTTGGATTTATCCCAAAATGTTTGAATAATTTTAAATTTCTTTTAAATTTTTGGTTCGGTCAAGAACTACGGAATGTCAATATTTCAAGCTAAGCAAATATTGACATTTATATTAAGGAACATACTTGGATATTGAATTACATAATGAGCCATGGCAGGAATAGTTTGGAAGTGGAGGCTGTAGTGTAGATAGCTAGCCAAGCCAAAAGGCTAAAAAGTAGAAGCCATGTAGCTTAGATAATTAAATTCTGGGCACTGACTAGTTGATTAGAGGCGGTGAGACGAGGAAAGCAAGAGGTCATTAAATGTGGAGAGTCTGTGTACAGTTGAATGCTTTAAAAATATCACAACTCCAACTTCCGCAATTAGGTCACTCAAAAGAACTAACACTTTTAAAGCTTTCAACACCTTCCTCCATTCAGCTATTAAGACAGAAATCACGTCTCATCCCATGAACTAAAAAGCTTTTAAAGCACTCAACACCCTCAGCTACATGAATTGAACAAGTTCATGTTTCAGTACCTGAAAATAAATTGTAGTATCTCCCTTTCTTTTCATCCCTTAAAACTCTACATTAGCTCAGGCCAAATCCCCTTCTTTTATCTCCTGACCAATGATTAATTGATCACATTTATATTGAACTAATAATACTCCAATGATATGATTGGTGGTGAAGACTACACCTAGGTATAATCTATATATTTCAAATGTACAAAAAAATTATAGTACGTATTCAAATATCTATATGGCCTAATTATGTCAGGGTTCATAACAAACATAAACCTGAGGTGTATTTATTAAAGAATATTTGAAAATTGTGTATTCACACCTCCAAAGTCTCTTTGCCGACTAAAATTTAATATGTTAGTAACAAATTTTGATTTGATATCATTGGGGTCATCTTCAAAATAATGATATTATCGTTTTTAATTTTCATTAAAGTAAAAAAAAAAAAAAGAAAATTAGAATCTGTTTAGTATTGAGGTTAAAACTAATTTAAAAAGCACCATTGCTACTGAAAATAGCAGATTTGAAAATTTTGTATTTCTGTTTTGGTGCTTTTATGACTATAACAAGTCAAATACACCATTAAAATAAATTTTAATTAACACTTTCAATATGATATTCTTTTTTCTTTTTTTTTTTGTTTTGAACATCAGCTCAAATAGTATTGACAAACAAACCTTAAAATACTGAAACGCATTTTTAACATGTTCTAAGTATGATTTTTGTAGGATGAACAAATATATACAAGAAAGTGGTTGGAATACATACGCTTTTTTCTTTATTTTTGTATGTTATGTTAATTTAGTTTTTTTTTCATATTTAATTAAAGTCAAATCTAGGATTAAAATATAAAAATAAAATTTTTATCCAATATCTAAGCACTATAATTTAAATAATTTTATTATACTAAATATAAAAATTAGAAATGATACATTAAAAAATTATAAAAATTATGTTTTTCGCTACCTTTTATTTAAATTAATTCATATTTTTAGGGTTGTACTTTAATTTCGATAAATATTATATGTCTGGTCACTTATAAATGCAGTTTTTATTGGTCGTATTAAAATTTATTGAGAGTTTCCTCTTTATTTTTTTCAATTTTTGGTGTTTCTATATGAATCAATAAAATTTAAAATCTATATTTGTGACCGAATCAACAGGTTTATATAGAAAATTATTTTTAATTTTTCATATATTTTTTCCTCATAGGGCTTCATATATTACAAAGCAAATAGAAATTTTAGACTCTTTACTTGATACATCAATTAGACTTATAATTTTTTTAACACATAACATAATAGAGAGCACTAATTCATTGACCTATAACATACTTTTAAATATTTTATAAATTTTCATATCAGTCATTTATATTTAATTTTATTATGTATTTAGTTTCTTAAAGGAAGAATATATATATATATATTAAATTTTATAAAAACATATTATATTATAGTATAAGATTAAATTAAAAATATTAGAGTTATATTGACAAGTTTTTTTTATTACCAATTAATAAAATTATATTAATTAATTCATATTATAAAATTTAATAATATGAATATTTTAAAATATTAAAGGATATATATTAATTTAAAATTGTATGTATAAATATAATTAAAAATACTGAAGAAATATTTACGTGATTGATACCTTGCTATGATATAATTTTGAAATTAATCTTTTGAAAAAGGTATCACAAATCCACTTGCCAGGAATATCCTTCGGATAACAAAACTACTCTGAATCTCTGATGCACACGAACACTTGGTGATTAACCATGCATGGGTCATTTGACCTAGTAGGGGTTGGTTGTTGATTCCATAAGTTTCTTCTTCAATTCCCTCTGCCATTTTCAATCACAATGAGGATTTAAAGCAAAGCCAAAAGTCATAGAATAGAATTATTTTTCAGGTAAGTTACTTAGTTCAAGAAATGAAGTAGCATGTGTATGGAGGGTTACGCTTTTAATTTGTTTCCATAGCCGAATTTCACCAACTGAATATAAATTGCTAAGGGACCAGCAAAGATCCAAAAAAAAAAAAGAGGCTCTTTATGGGCACCAAACCAAATACCAACCTTAATTGAAAATTTTAATGGGATTTAAGAAAACTAATTAATTAAGAGAAACTTTATAATCTCTAATTTGGATATTATAGAAAATTTTAAATACTAATCTCTCTGTTTCACAATCTGTTGTTTTAGAGCAATGCACACATATTTAAAAAATAATTAATTAAAAATAATCTGCATTAATATGGATTAATATACCTCTAATTTGTTTTTAACCAAAATTCTATCACTAAGAAATGGGAGAGAGAGAGAGAAGAGTGATAAAGATAAATTTAAAAAAATTAATTAATATTGTTTTAGTATTGTATAATAATAGGATATATTAAAATAAAAATATTTTTTAAAAATAATAAATATTGTAAAACAGAGTAAGTAATAAATATTAGGACCAAAAAAAATGTATTAAAAGCATGGATAGAGAAAACAAGGTGTTTCAACATTCAACTAATAAGTCTGGCTACCTGCCTTCTTAACTCATCTTGAATTCACTTAAATGCACAGAAATCAAAGATCACAATTAATTCAATTGAAACAGCAATAGCACCTTGCTTTCTTCAACATCTTTCTTCCTTTCACTCTCCCTTCTGTTAAATGCTGTCAACCCACCTCTTCGCCCCTTCATTTATGTTCTCCTTTGCTTCATATTTTTGTTTATTTGTTTATTTCTCTTCTTCAATAACGTACCCAAATGAGTAAAATTATAATTATACTGAATAGTAATTATAATTAATCATGTCGTTAAAAGTTATAATTAAACTTTTGTGTTAAATATTATTTGATTAAATTGAAATGTTATTAAATATAATTTAATACATATAAGATGAAATTTTAAAATATAATTAACATATTATTTTTATATTAAATTATTTTTATAATTTTTATGACTAAAATTTTAATATATTATGTATTGTTCAATATTATGCATTCTTAATTTAATTTAAAATGTAAAAGTATAACACTAATATATTAGTATATATATTTATATTAATATATATTTAATAATATAAAATTTTAATATTAGTATTATATTTTTGTTATTCGATACCATATCAAAAGCCTACAGAGATACTATATACTAGTAAATCTATTATTCATCATTAGTAATAGTATGTTTGGCATTGTTGTTGTAAAAAGCTATATGTATTAATATTTTTAAATTTTAAAAATATTTTTAACTATTCAGGGAAGTAGATTACTTATCATGTCAATAATTATATATGAAAATTTTAAATATTAATTTCTTTTAAAATAAAATTTTAGCTTGTAAATTTTATTTTTAAATAATGTATTACTAATTAATAAAGACTACTTATTCTATTTTTTCTCTAAAATCTGCTATTAGCAATGTAATACCAAACATGCTCAAAATTACCTCTTAATTCCAAAATCAACATTCAATTCAAACACACTTTTTATATGATTGCTATATATTTTCTATTATTTAGAATATATTATAAAAATATTAATTTTCTTTTAATGTAAAAAATTATAATAAAATTTAGACAATAAATATTTTACATTTGTAATATTTATTATTTAAATATTAAAAATGAAAATTTTTACATATCTCACCTATCATTTGGTAATTACTGCTAACGGACAATGACTGGTAATGTGTGCTAATAATCAAAGATGATTAATGATATCAAATATATGTGTAATGTGTTTATGTTATTTATTTTTTATTCTGATAAGTTTGTCAAAATCTAAAAAATAATTTTTTTTTTCAAACGATAAATCATTTCTTAAAAAATGAGTTAGTTTTCTCTTTGATCATAAAAATATTTTCTATTAATCAAATTTTTTGAATGCATCAAACAGAAAAAAAAATGGCAAAAAATGTTTTCTTGAACAATATTTTCTACAACATAAACGGCTCCTAAATGCAAAAATAAATTAACAAGCACTTGGAATTAGTTGTTTAAGCTTTGGACCGACACTTATATATATATATATATATATATATACACCAGCACTGCCCGTCTCTTAATGATAGATGGCTACTACACTATACGTAAAATATATTTATATATATTTATAGCAGTTAGTACGATAAGGAAAGTTGTTAATTTCATATATTAATTAAAGGAAATCTGACTTAGATTAGATATTCATCCAACTCAGTGTTCTTCCCATCCATGCAATATCACAAAGGCTTATGCATCATCATGCAAATGTCCGGGCGGGAAGCATGAAACTTACCAAAGAGTTAGATGAATGGTTCAGAGTAATTATTGCTCCTAAAAATGGTCGCCCATTTTTCTTTTACTACCATTTGGGTTAACCGGATAGAAACATATAAACAGTATCTCGGTTGAAGAAAGGAACTAATGGGTGTGGATTGTGGAATTTAAATATATTTTTTTTCCGTCTACCGGAAAAGAAAACACTATCCCAAAATTCTTTTTTCGTCTTAGTCTAATTAGCAAGTCACTTTATTTTTCATTTTGTTATATATACATCCTAATCTTGGTTCGAATAGTAATGAATATATTTTTCTTTCATGCAAATTTCAAAATAATTTTCAACTCGTTCCTCTCATTCCATACATAGTATGAGTCTCAGCCTGAATAATTTTTGCATTCACTATGATATTTATACACCACCACTTTGCAAAATAACTAGAAAAATGCTATTCTTGCCAAAATTTTATGCGTAGATTGTCCAAACTCAAAAACTTCATGGGAAAAAAAAAAAGCAATATAGTAAGTGTGTTATAGGGGGCAGGGACGGAGGTACATTGGGCTAAGCGAGTTACTTCCTCAAATTTTAAAAATTTTCAGAGGTATTTTAATAATTTCATAGTTTATACAAAATAACGTTCTAATCTACATGTGGAATCACTTGAACGTGAAATCAAATTTCATTTCTATTTTTCTCTAGAAATCTCTTTTAATTTATCGGTTGTATCTTCATTCTTCAAGTTTTACAACTAATTCTTAATTGTCTTGTCTTTTACTTCTCCTAAGCACTTTCAAAAATAATCTAAGAGTTTTTAAAGTAATTTTATATTTATAAATTATAAATTATTTTTTTATTGAATTTGATTTAAAAAGAAAACCTTAGAGTTTTTCTTGATTACTTTCTTTGAGACCTAGTTGAACTATAGTTTTTATAATTTAAAAATTGCTTATTACATAAAATATTAGAACAAGAATGGAACTTGTTATATAATTCACGTACTGTAATTTGTTTCAATAATTCAATATGATTCTAAATTTATTTTATTTTTCTTAGATAATGAAATAATTTTATAAAAAAAATATCACTATTATAGAGCCATTATACCCATCAATCAATGTATCAACTTTTGTTCAAGTATCATCAAAACAAGATAATATTAAGGTGAATTTGGAAAATCTTCCTAGCGATCAAAGACTATAGCCTAATATAATGAGTTATCCACCTCACTTAATTGAACAGATTGATAGAGTTTACTTATCAAAAGGTTCATGTCAACCACATCGAGTGTAATTTTTCTCAAAATGTTACAATGAAACTATTATGTAACGATTTCAAAAAATGAAAAAAGAAGGGAAATGTTATGATAATTATGTTAAGTTATTACTCCCTCCATTCCTAAATAATAATTATTTTGGAAGAAAACTAAAATTCTATTTATCTGTTATTTTATATAATAAATGAATTTTAAATATTTTTTTCAATTGTACCCTCATTGTTATCACTCTTCTTATTAATGATTTGTAGAATTCTAAAGTCATTTAATAAAAGGTAATTTAGTTCTATTTACTTATTTGCCTCCTATATATATAGTTAATAACTAGTTTTTTAATCCTAGTAAAATCCTTTAAAATGACTATTAACCTAATGAAATCCTCCAACACAACTATTATTTAGGAATGGAGGGAGTAACATTTTGAGTTAATATATTGATTTTCATCAAAGAATTATTATTGTTTATAATTTTATTTTTAGAGATGACATATTATTTATTTTTATATATTTCTAATTGGTCCCCTGAATGAAATTTCAGCCTCATATACTTGTCCCGTCTGTATTTAGCCAAATATAGTTTGGGTGTCAATTACTGTCACTTATATATCATGCCAACAGAAGAAAAGAGAGTGGGGCGGCGAAACTTTCATCCTAGCAGAAGTACATTTTACGGCCTTTTTATTTAAGACCAATTGAATCGAGTGGACCGGAACGAGAATCATAATATATGTTTAAATTTGATTTATTTATATATTAATTCAAATTTAAATAATTTAAAATTAAATTAATTTTATTGTTCAAACATGCAAATTTAAATAATTTAAAATTAAATTAAAATTTATTGTTCAAACATGATTTATAAACTCTGTGATCAAGCTCGTATAAATTCACAAGCTTAACTAACTAGTAAAAGATATAATTTTGATATTAATTGTATTTTACAATTAAGTTCTATTTAATAATATATGTTGTATTTAATTTTATAAGGTCAATTTTATTTTCTACTTTTTTTTACTAATATGCATAAGTACACACATGGATTAAAGATATGACACACTCATTTAGAGTTATTATATAATTTTTTTCATAAATACTAAATAAAATATCATTGGAAATAAGATTTTTTATAAAAATAATAAAATTAAATTCACAAACTTTTTAATCAAGCTTAGACTTAAATGTTTTAAAATTATTTAT
The DNA here is from genome assembly GCA_949677035.1 of Omphalea diandra. Taxonomy (NCBI): domain Eukaryota; kingdom Viridiplantae; phylum Streptophyta; class Magnoliopsida; order Malpighiales; family Euphorbiaceae; genus Omphalea; species Omphalea diandra. The sequence continues at coordinate 9,141 of CATIWR010170402.1, read as the reverse complement.
GAAAATATATAAAATTTTTATTTACATTTAAGATTGATTTATTTAATTAACAAACAAGGTTAAACAAATTTTTTAATTTGCCGAAGGTGACTAAATCTCAAATAAGTTAGAAACATTTTACGTCCGGAAATTTATTTGTTCATACAACATCAACCATGGGAATTTATTTATTTTATTAGAAGTAATCAATCTAGTTTTGAATCGATTATTTAAAATTATCCGAACTAGAATCGAATATCAGTTGTTTAAAAAATGAAGAAATTAGTACTAGACCAAAAAAGAAAATATTCATCTTAAATTGAATCAATTTTTAGTTCTTCCGATTTTGATATTTTAAATTAATCGGTCGGTCCAATTCAATTTAAATATTTGATTTTGAATATTTTTTAAATTAAATTTATAAAAATAGAGTTTGTAAATATAAATAAACATATATAAATATTTAAAATTAAATTTACTATATATATATATATATATATATATATATATATATTTGATTTGATTCGTTTTAGTTTTTTGGATTAGCTAAAAATTAATAAATGACATTGTTTCGAATTATTATTTCTATTCAGATTAATTTATATATTTTTTGAATGATTCTTTTTAATTTTAAATTTTTTAATATGATCTGGTTCGGATATATCTATTATCCATGCTCCCTGCACATTTATTTTTTGATCACTGCAGGTGTTAGGTGAGTAGGGTCACTTTTAGGTGTATAAGATATATTATGTGGATCCTATCTTTCTACACAAACTGTGAAACCTTGGCAGTTGTGATAGCAGATAAAGAGTCACATTGCTGGTGCGCATTCCGACTTCGTTTAGGTTATCCATGAAAAGAGAGTACATGTTTTGTAATATGCTTGCTATTTACGATTAAAACTACATGCTTAAGTCTAGTTCCAAAGCCAATTGAGTGGTGAATCGATGAATGCATATTCAATTTGGACATGTATTTAGTTTCCAATTTTTCTTTTTCTTTAAACCCAAAAAAATAATAATAAAAAAAACTCAAAATCAACCCTATACATACACAGTTTGTCTAATTACAATGGTTGATAATGTTCCATTGTAAAATCATATTGGTGTTGAGATGGGATTTAGAAAATTAATGTTGGATGTCATTTGAATCAAACTAATGCGAGGGATATAAATAGGAAATAAATGGAATTTTATTTGTGGATAGTAATCTTTGGTGCTCATTATCTATTGATAAATGATATAGGAAAAACAAACATATAATGACAGGAAATGTTACCAGAAGACACCAATTTAACAAATAAACAAACTTACTTAATCATTCTAACTTTAGAATTACCCAAAAAAAAAAAAAAAAAAGCGTACATTGTCTTCCTTATAAGTCTCAAAAAGAAATATGCTTTTGTCCTATTTACAGCAATGACCCTCAAGTTGGATATATCACTCAACAAACTCCTGGAGCATGCTGAGAAATCAATGCTGTGGTACATTTTATTGTGCATAATTTGTCATTTATTCCTATTAATGGTATTGTATATATTATCAGGACATGTAGCAAAATTGCAAATTGGGTAGTTTCTGCAGCTGTCAATAGAACACTCCTTCAGGACTAGATAAATAATTCTCCAATTCTACTTTTGTCACTTCTGTATTCGGATTGTTCTATAAATTGAAATATGGATATTTTAGCCAAAAAAAAAAAAAGAAACCTCCGGGAACATGAATTATTTTAATTGATAACGAAGGATTTTAATTGATGACGTGGAATGAGGCAGATATCGAGCTTGACTGGACTAGTTGAGCTAGCTATCCTTGCAGGTTTTTGTGAATGTACATAAATTCTTATGTCTCATTAAATACAAGAAGATAAGGAAAAATAAAATACTATTTACTGACGATAAGTCATGGTCAAGGAGGGCGGTTGCAGGGCCCAAAACCATTAACGTCGGAGCCGTTATTGGTCTGTAATTTGCTTTAAGCCTTTCACATTTGTTCATGAACTATATATATCTACACTGTTGGATTGGCCAACAATCTCATGTCCTGAATTCTACTTTTAGAATTGATTGTGAGGTTGAAAATTAAGGGGGAAAAATAATACTCATTGAGTTCTTAATTCAATGGTCAAGTATATATTAATTCTGACATCTTTTATTTTTCTAAAAAACATTAATATATCAAGAAAAAATATGAATAGAAAATATGTCAATAGAGTAATTTTTTTTCTCATTATTTAAATGGTTGGTGATTTTTTTTTTCCCTTGGCTAATTTTTTTTCTCTCATATTAAGTGCATATCAAGCTCCCTTAAGTAATGTTTGGTAAAATGTAATAAGATGTAATGAAATATAATCAAATATACATTTAATGAATTATTAAATTAAAATTTATTTTAATTACATTACATTTCCTTATATTTTACTAAGCATTACCTTATTTGTTTAGTGTGAGAGAATTTTGAAGCTCATGTAGAATGTAAATCAGACAAGTTTGAAGGTTGGAGCTTAGGAGCCATAATGGTTTGGAAGGAGGAATCTTGAAAAACCATTTAATTTCAAACTACTCCTAATTAATATGAAAATGCTAAAACAACTGCATGTCACGTGCCAATAGTGAAATGAACCAACCAAATGGTGATCATTAGTTATTTTTTTTTCTTTAGGGACTAGGTTTTATAATCAATGTTTTTAAAATCGGATCAGACATCAAATTATCGACGAATTAGTTTTTAGTTCAGGCAATTCAATCGGTTCAATCAATCTAATTTAATAAAATATTTTTTTATTTTTCTAAAAAATATATAAATAATACTTAAATTAGAAAATATACAATATAATCAAAGAATAAAACTAATATAATAAAATAATACAAATTATTTTTCAAAATTTAAATTTTGAGTAAATAGTATATTTTTTACAAAATAACATAATTGTAGGTTGATCCGATTTTCAATTTTGAACAATTGTCTCAATTTTGATCAATTTTATCCAGTTTTAACTCATTTTTAAATGTCAGATTTTTTGAACTAAATCTAACTGGATACTAATCAATTTTATCAGTTCGGTTTTGAAAATACTGTTTATTAGGAGAACGAGAAGGAAAAAAAAAAAAAAAAAAAAAAGGGATTTGAAAGAGACCTTCATCTCATCAATAGTAATGAGGCATTTATGTGGTGATGGACCCCAATTAAGAGAAAATTGAAAAGTGGCCCAAGTTAGGTGTGAATTGGTTGGGCTTACATTTACGGGCAGCTTAACCTTTCCAATTTCGTGTGTTTTGGGTGACTATTCTTTGGAAAAAAAAAAAAAAAACTTATATTTAACGTATACGATCATTTTATACATTCATTTAATAATATAATATACCTCATTTATATATATGATTATTTTACATTATTTTTATCATCTTAAACTTTTTTTATTTTCCTTGAAAATGAACCTTCGGAGATAGAGAAGCTCATATATTGTTTGTTGAGTGTTGAATATAATAATAAGAGTCCAACTTGATTTAAGCTACCATGTCAATAAATGCGAGGCATCAACATCCTCTTAGCACATTAACTTGATCAAAGCATTGGCTCTCTTTAATCCAACATTCAACAGCAAGACTTTGGACTTATGAAATATGAAAAACTTGCTTCTCTTCTGCGAAATATCAAACTAATTTGTTCTGTTAGTGTTGATTGCTCAAGTTGTCAGTCTGTAGATTTTGCCGTTTTCATATCAAAGGAAAAAAACAAACAAGTGATAAAGGAGAACGAAATGCTGAGTGGATATCTTTATTTTGGTGTAGAAATTTTTTAATAAACCTCAAAATCACAAACAATTATATTTGATACAACATATTTAAAAAAAAAATTTCATGTAAATATATTAAGTTTAATATATTATCAGTTACTATTTGAAATATTTAACAAATCACATTGAGTGATGAATTATGTATTTATAAAGGTAAAAAATTATGTATATTTAAGGATATCAAAGTACAATGAAAAATTACAATATAAATATTTTTTTAATAAAAAATTTAACAATAGAGCGAAATCATCTAAATCCATCTTCAACTATTAATCATTAATAACAGAAATCCTAATGATGACAATGATAACTAATTGGAATGACTTTAAATTGTAAAAATACACTAATAGTAAATTCACGCGTTGTACGATGTAATTATAATAACAAAATTTAGATAAATTTTATTTTTATAAAATAATTAGTTAAATAATTAAAATTAGTATATTAATAAAAATTAAAATTTATTATTATTTGTATATATTATAAATATTATTAATAATATAATTATTTTGATATAAAATAAGAAAATTCATAATTTCATTTTTTCTTTGTTGGCTATGTTTTCTCTCTTTAGTTCTTTTTATTTTTATAAAAAAAATAAAATATTTATTATTATTAAAGTTGTAATGGTGACTAATATATAAAAAAAAATTTCCTATATTGTTGAGTTTTCTAAATTATTTTATATAAAAATTTCTATATTATTAAGTTTTTAAAATTATTTTTAAGTAAAAATATTTTTATATTATTAAATTTTCTATTCTATTTTATTTTTAATTAATTAATTAATTAAATCAAATATTTATCTATTAATTTAGTTATCACATAATAAAATATTCACTTATTAGAACTATTATACTATTAATATAATTATTTGATAATTAATAAATAATTACTTAAATTTGAGTTTTAAATCAAAATTAATTATATAATAATGGATAATTCACACATTATATGGCTATAATGTAATGTATTATTTAAAATATATCTGTAAATATACAAAATGAAAATATCTATTAAAAAACATGAGATTAAATATATAATATTATATAAATATTTGTTTTAAAAGTAGATAATATGTAAAAGCTATTTTTTAGCATTAATTTTTTTAGTTATCTATTTTATAGATTCTTAATAATTCTTTATTTTCATTTATAAATAAACTAATTACTTATTGGCTTATATTATTTAACATTTATTTATGATTAAAATATTCATCATAAAATATGTACTTGAGTAAATAATATTTATTATTTAAATAGATAATATCTAAAAATTATTTTTTAATATTATTTTTTAGTCGTATATTTTACAAAATTTTTAATCATTTTTTATTTTATTTATAAATAAAATAATTAATTATTGACTTAATTGTCACATGGTAAAATAAAATTATACTATTATATTATCACCTATCAAAAATGTTTTAAATACAATTATTTAATAAATAACAAATAATAGTTTAAAATTAATTATGAGATAAAAATTAATTATATATACTAATTGATAGTTCACGCTTTGTACAATTATAATTTAATATTTTATTTATTATATATTTAGTATATATATATATATATATATTTGTATATTTATATATAATTAAGTAGATAATATTTAGTTTTACAACAGATAACATATAAAACTATTTTTTAATTTTAAATTTTTTAATTGTCTATTTTGTAGTTTTCAATGATTCTTTATTTCTATTAATAGTTACTTTAATTGGGTAATTTTACATAGCAATTTTAATTGTTATATGTCAAATAGTTGGTTTGTCAGATACCAAATTTTTATTTCAAATAAATATTGATCTAACAAATGACAATTACTATCTAAAATTTTTTGTCATTGCTTTTAATAATTGTTTATTTCTATTCATAGTTATTCTTAATTAGATTTTGCTAAATGTTTAATATTTATATCAAATAAATATATTATTTAATAAATAATAATTAATAATTTAAAATTAAAAATAAAATCTAAATTAATTGATTAATGAATGATATTGAGTTGTGATCACATTTTTTATAGATGGGACACTTAAGGGAGATTCTATTTACAATCCTTATTTTCTTTTTACACTCTCTTTTTACAATCTCTTCTTATTTAAAAATTTCTTTCCACAACCTCATCTTTTTTTTTTCTACCCTTTTAATTTTTACAACTCTTTTGCTCATTTTTAATTGCACAATCCATTTTCAACATAACCTTCAAGTACTTTATATTAAAACAAATAATTAATTTGAGATAAATACATTATAATAACATCCTTGATTTTAAAAAAATCCTATATTTGTAAAAACATTTAAACATCGTTAATTAAATATAATGTATCATCTAAATTAATTATTTATAGCATGATACTATTTACATGATTAAGATATAGTGATTGAAATACTTTAATATGATAAATATATGAGGCTTTCCATTATTGAATATAATCATATTGATATTTGTGCCAATTATACATAGCAAAAGGTATTGGTGCAATTTGATCCATTAATATTTAAAATAAAAATAGAGTATGGTAAGTTTTAATAAAAAAAATTTATAGAGTGATAAGTTTTAATAATATAAAAAGTTGTACATTAGTTTTAGTTAATTTATAGAGTAATAAATTTTAATAATATAAATGCGTTTTATATAAGTAGAAAGAGTGAAAAAAGTAATTTATTTAGATTATATGAATAATACAATTTATCAAATTTTAAAGTGAATGTAAATGGAAAATAGGAGATTCCAAATAGAATTTTGTAACAGTTAAAAGGGTGATGCAAGCCCAACCCACCCCCAAACTGCATTCGAAATCTTAAAATGATAACTCTTAACAAACTGGCCCAATGTAAGTCCAGACCACCAAATGACACACACATCCTCAAACCTAAGCCACTTTATGATCCTTTTATTAGGAGTTTCAAATCAAGTGGATTGAGCCAATTTACTAAATGCACCATTTGAAGAAGTCTGAGCCATTGCATTACCAAATTGTCTCACCTCAACATAAGAACAAAACTTGTATATAAGTTCCATTAAAAACAAGTTACCGTCCTATTGCATTTTTATGCAATTTGCTGTCCAGACGTATGATTAATTAACACGATCATGTAATATCGAGCTCTTAAACTAGACCAAAGCCATAATTGTTCAGCAAAATTTTGCCTACGGCTTTCCTGCAACGAAGCGGCGCCAGTACCAGTGCTGCTCCCACACTGCATACATGGAATCCAGAGGAACTCCTTTCGTCTCCGGCAAGAAAAGCACGACAAATATGGTCATCATGGTAATCCAACCAGCATAGAATATGAAAGTCCCATATTTGAATTGACATAGCATGGCCAAGAATGTCTGTGACAGCACAAATGTGGTAGCAAAATTTACCGCTATACTTATGCTTTGGCCTGTAGGTCTAATTTTCATAGGGAAAATTTCACTTGGAATGAGCCAGCTTAAAGGCCCCCAAGACCAACCAAAACCAGCTGCATAGATGCACATTAGAACAAGTACTAATATTGCAGAGCTCATGGAGATGTGCTTGGTGCCTGAAACACCAGTTGTCGCCGCCAGCAAACATGCTATTGTTACCTGTTCATAAAAATTCAATTTATAAGTACTCAAGTACATATCTCGTAGTGCAGAAGTAAAAAAATTTAAATTCTATCACTTCTTTCTTAAATTTGCAATTTTACTAAAAATACAACATTGGTTATATGAGTTGAAAGCATACCTGACAAATGAACATTTGAATTCCTCCAATTATGAACAAAAATCTTCGACCGTGGCGATCAACCACACAAGTAGAAACCAAGATCGAACTAAGATTGATTAGTCCTAGTATTATAGCTCCAATTAGAGCTGAGTTATTTCCAAATCCAATAGATTGGAAAAGAACAGGAGCATAAAATGCAATTATGTTAATCCCAGTTACTTGTTGAAAAAAGGGTATAGCAATAGCCATCACTAGGTGAGGCCTATACTGTCTCTCAAATATGGTAAAAAAAGGTTCCTCTTGAGCAGCTTTGGCTACTTCACTAGACTTGATAAGATCAGCAAGCTCAGTATCCACACTACTGTCCATTCCTCGGACTGTGATCAGTGATTTTCGAGCTTCTTCCAGCTTGCCTCGTTCAACCAGGCTACTAGGAGTGTCTGAGATGAGGAGTGCACCAATTATAATTATAGCAGCAGGTACCACAGCCAGGCCAAGGGAGAGACGCCAGCCCCAGCTGAGTTTGGCCGTACCATAATTTATACTACTGGCTACTACCACCCCAATGCCTAAGAAAAATTGGAAGCCTGTGTTGAATGCTCCTCGCCATTTCGGTGGTGCTACCTCTGAGAGGTAAACAGGAGTTGCCTTCATTGCAGCATATGTATTATAATGTTAGTATCCTATGTTTGATTTCTCCTAGAAATCGAAGTGCAATGCAATTCTTTGTTCCTGGAATATAATTTGAAATTCTTGATTCACAGAAAATCTTAATTTTTTTTAAGTATCAATTATACTTACAATTAACATAAGTTCATCCAATTTGAAAATAATTATCATTATTGGAAAATTAGAAGCCATAATTATCTCAATTTTCTTTTAAAAATCAGAAAATGACAACTATTTGTTTTTTCTTTAAATTACTTGATTTTAAATATCGTAAGTATGTTTATAATACACATGGCAAGCATATAATAGCTATATAAGATGTTAACACAAATTTTTCTTTTAAATTTTGATCTTAAGTACAATTGATATAATTTAGTTGATATAATTGATATAATTTAGTTCGATATAGGCCAACTGTATGATATTTATTTACAAATTTCTTAATTGAATTCAATTTAAGTTCATAATTTTAACTGCGTACTTCAAAAACAATCCCAATACTGCCACTTCAATCAAAATTTTGATAATTTTATGATATTTTATATGTGCATAAATTGAATTTATGATAGATAAGATAAGTGGAAATATCCTAATGATTAACCTGGTTGGTGAATCCAACTCCAAAACCAAGCAAGATGCGGCCCAGGATGAGCATGGAGATATTGACAGCACCACTGTTGATGGCACCACCGGCAAGGAAAGTGCAGCCACCTAAGAGGATAATATTCTTCCGGCCCAACGCTGCAGTAAGGCGGCTAGCTATAAGGGACGTAACTAAGCCTGCTAAATATAGTGACGATGTGAATGCTGTCAAAACTTGGCTATCATAGACGCAATAGATGTTTGTTTTGGCCTCTGATGCCTTCCTCACTGCTACTGATGGGAAGAATTTCTCGAGAAATGGTAACATTGTTGTTACACCTCCTGTAAATTGGTAAGTTCATACAGATAAACAGTTGATTTTAGTGAATTTTCAGCGTGTTATACCG
>CATIWR010170387.1:0-23855 GCA_949677035.1 Omphalea diandra | reverse complement strand
CTTCTTCTTCTTCTTCCTTTCTTTCTTCTTCCTTTGCTCTTTCTTTGTTTCTGGTATAACCCACATTTTTTTCCTCAAAATTTGACCCTAATGGTTTGTATTCTTATTTTAAACAAGTCAAAAGATTGGGGCTAGTTTCCTATTGGTTGAAAGTTAAAAGTTTTGCTTTTAGTCCCTCTTCTTCACTTCTTCATCACCTTCGTCCATTCTCTAATTTCTAGATGCTCCTTATACTTTTAGATGAGCCCTCAAACACTATTATTTATGATGCTATAATAAGCACATAACATGAAATAATTTGTCATATAACTATGCAAACACTGCATATATGTTCAAGTATCCCAAATGCAACGATGTCATATCTTGTGCATATGTTCATGTGAGATTTCATATCATTTGTGCACTGAATATATTCATGTGATCATGCCAATGAATAGAGATAGGGATGTTACATGTGAGCTATAAATACTCCACCAAACTGATGTTAATGTAAGAGAAGAATTATTGGTAGTGCCAAAACTCTTGCAAAGTTAATTATCTACTTTAATTATTTATTTCTTTGTACATAGTTTGGTGTGAGATTTAAATACCTTGTGTAGGGTTTGAGAGTGAGTCCTTGAATAGAAAACTCTTGTTTAGGTTTGAGAGTTAGCCTAGTTGTAAAACTCTTGTATAGATTGAGTGTTAGTCTTGGGAAAATACTTGTAAGGTTTGGTGTGAGCCTAAACACTAAATTGAGTGTGAGATTGTAAAATACTAGAGATTGAATGAAATACCCAATTGGTGAATTGGGGAGTGGATGTATGGTTGGTTAATACCCAAACCACTATAAAACTTTTGTGTTTATTTTTCTCCTTTTCTTTCTCTAATCTTTCATATTTGTGAGTTTCCTTCAAAATTAAAACTTTAAATTTGTCATCAATTCAACGCCCCTTCTTGGTGCACTAGGACCAACACTCACCTCTATCACCAACTTTCACAAAGCAGGCATGACTTGACTTTGCCGCTATCAGTTTTGAAGACAAATTAAAGTGCGAATATAATTTGAAATAATTTGAAATTTTAGAACTTGCCTGATTTTGAATTTTTAGAAAATTATTTTTTAAATAATTAATATTATTTTTAATTTGTAAGACAATTCAATTTTGTTGCTTATCATATTCAAGACATTTCAATTTAATTATTTAATTCTTTTGGGATGATTTAATTTAATTAATATTGATTCAAATATTGAATACTTCTATTTTTAATCGTTAATTTTCTTTATTAGTAAAAAAATTTAAAATTTTCATTTTAAAGTAAATAAACTTTCAATAGTAATATGATTTCATTTACTAATTAAAATTAATAAATCTAATATTTAACTTGAATAAATTGATATAATTTGTAAGTGCTAGATATATTTCTTAATAGATATTACTATATTTAAAGTATACACGTGACAACACACCCCGAACTTGATTGTAAGACGTGTGGCTCCTTGCTCAACTCCCTTTGCCCTTATATACCCTTGGTTCCAGTCTTATCACCCCACTATGGTATGACCAAAAAACATATCATATGCGTTACATGGGTCCATCGTAGAACCTACCCAGAAAAAACCGTTCATATATTCTACTTTTAATTGTAATAAATAGAAAACGACCGCTCGAATGACCATTCGCGGTCTCAAAGCGTAAGTAAAACAAAAAATAAAAGGCGCGAAGCTACGACGTACGTGTCCCTTCACAAAATTCTATTTTATATCAATGAACCTTCGCTTGAAATCGCGTTTCGATCCGCAACTTGGATTCTCTCAGTCGAAATCTAATGAACAAGAAGAAAGTATATTCTATTTTATACTCCATAAAAAACAAAAACTGTCTTATTAGATATACCTTTCCAAAAGACCCCATTGTTCAAGATCAAGCCTGACAACGGCTATCCATTCTTTTCTATTGATGGGTTTCCTTGAAACTTCCTCGGCTTCTTTTACCGCCATGAAATGGCTTGGCTTTGTCACCGCCGTTTGGGTCCAAGCCATCTCCGGCAACAACTACACCTTCTCTAATTATTCAGATGCTCTCAAGACTCTTATGAACTTGACTCAGCTTCAACTTAACAATTTATCAGTAGCTAAAGATGTTGGTAAGGCCTTTGGTCTCCTCGCCGGTCTTGCCTCTGATCGGTTGCCTACTCCGGTAATCCTTCTTATGGGTTCCATTGAAGGACTTATCGGTTATGGCACCCAATGGCTCGTCGTCAGTAGGCGAATTCAACCCCTTCCTTACTGGCAGGTACATTTGCACTCTAACCTCCAAATTTTTGCAGGCCTTACTATTTATTTATTTATTGGATTAATTAGGCTTCAACGAAAATTTCAAGTAAGTTGGGTACTTCAGAGACGACCTTAGTATTGCTCAGCAGCGCTTTTTTTTTTCTTTTTTCCTTTTTTGTGTGGTTTTAGATGTGCATATTCCTTTGTTTCGGAGGCAACAGCACGACATGGATGAACACAGCAATTTTGGTAACCTGCATCCGCAACTTTAGGCGAAATAGAGGCCCTGTCGCCGGAATCTTGAAGGGCTATGTAGGATTAAGTACTGCAATATTCACGGACCTCTGTGCTGCACTCTTCAGTGACGACCCTGCTAGTTTCCTCCTCATGCTTGCAATCGTACCCTTTGCGGTCTGCCTTACGGCCATCCTCTTCCTCCGCGAGATTCCACCAGCAAACTCCGAAGAAGAAGAAAAAGAAGAGTTCAAATATTTCTCTATCTTCAACGTCGTCGCTGTTATCGTAGCTGTTTATTTGTTAGCATATAACTTCATCCCAAATCCTAGCACAACATTCTCTTTGGGATTTTCGATTATATTGTTAATCCTCTTAGCTTCTCCGCTAGCAGTTCCTGTGTATTCTTTTATAAAGAGCTGGAATCTGAGCCGGTTCAAGAATAAACCGGCTGATGTTGAAGAGCCATTGTTGGATGGAAAAAACAATGAGAAGATTCAAGAAAAACCGGCGGAGGACGCGGCGGTTGCTCAGCCAGCGGCGGAGGTGAAGAGGAAACCGGTGGTTGGCGAAGATCATACGATAATTGAGGCGATATGGACGGTGGATTTCTGGATTTTATTTGTTTCTTTTCTGTGCGGAGTGGGAACGGGTTTGGCTGTGATGAATAACATGGGACAGATAGGTTTGGCTCTCGGATACGCTGACGTTTCGATATTCGTCTCGCTTACTAGCATTTGGGGATTTTTTGGAAGAATTGGTTCTGGTTCGGTTTCTGAATACTTCATCAAGTAAGTCTTTTATTAAATTAAATTAATTATTTGCTCCTTTTTGCAGTTTCATTATGTGAAGTTGTTATTGACAATTAGTCAACCACTTTTATTGCTTTCGAATTGTTTATTAATTGGCAAATTGTGATCAAGCTTAGTTTGTTTTGCAGGAAATATTTTCAAAAAAAATGTATGCGGTGCATTTAGAAAATTAATTAACAGAAAATATTTTTTTAATCGAGCTTCCTTTTTTAAAATAATAAGTCATTTTTCAAATTTTGATAAATTTATTTAAATGAAAAATAAATTATATAAATACGAATATGTATTATCACTGTCAGTTAGCATCTCAAATGGAATTTATAAACAATTTTCATTTTTAATGTATTTTTTATATTAAATAATAAATATTATAAACATAAATATAATTTTATAAATAAAAAATTATTATTTTATATAGTGTATTCCAATCACTAGAAAAATATATTATTAATGAGCTTAATTCCGTATAAGATTAGAAAGTTGAGATTAGTAGTACTCTTCTTTGTGTCATCTTATTATGAGGCTTGCTCTCTCTCTCTCTCTCTCTCTCTCTCTCTCTTTTGAATAAACATTAGATGACTTTGAAACATGGCAAAGCATTATGCTTAAAAAACAAGAAAACATATATTTCTTTATGAAGTAAAATTCGTACAACGAAATTAAGTTTTAGTGGCAAAGTTCTGAAGGATTCAAGCCTGAAAATAGACTGATTTTTATGTGGTTATTTTTCAGTTTATTTTGATACTCTACAAAACTTTTTAACTTTAATATATAAAATTTACTCTGTAAATTAGGGTCTGCGGGAGCCATATGATTGTTGTTTTCTTGGAGTGTCCTCAAAGTGATCTCACTTTCATCCATAAGTCACTTGTTTGATATAATTGTGTTTATGATGTGATTAAGTTTCCTACATTATGTAGTGCCTTGTTTCCTTTATTTCTTGCATAGCAGCATCATCTGCTTTTCTTGTTGATTCTGGAAGTAAGTTTAATAAATTTCATATTGGAATCTTTTTCTTTTTTTCCTTCTATATGAGGGAGCACGTGGAAACTGGCATCATATTATTAGTGACTAATTTTCGTGTTTCCCTTTATTACTCTTATATATGTGATGATGGGGACTGTGAGACTATTTTTATTACCATTTGTAGAGAGACCAAATGTGTTTTTTTTCCTGCCCTTTTTGCGGTGCATGCATTTGTTTATCTTGATCATATCATTAGATTTTACTAAATTACATAATGGGTAATGGCAATTGAAAAAGGGGGAGAGATACTTTTTGGACCTAGATGATGAATTCTCTCTTAGAAAACAAAATACTATCAAGGACGTTGGATTTTCATGACTTCCTTCTTCCGGCATCGGTGTAGGTACCCTGTATCTTGGTAACGAAGGAGAGAGTAGTTCTTCATCATGCTTTGAATGTGCTGGTTCACAAAACAAGAATGTTTTGGTTGGTTTGTTGTGGGTTTACCTTGCACTCTAGCCTATTATCCATTTTCTTCAGCTATCCATTATCGAAGAAAGTGAGTTTTGCTAGTTATGCTTACGATTGGTGGTTTCCTTTCCTCAGTTTTTGGCAATTGACAAAAACCAATTGCCCGTTATTTTTGTCAACCATTTTTATGCTATTTGTTGAAGCATATCTTTTGCAGTGATGCTTTATCACCAACAATTTAGCGCAAAGTTATAAGAGAGTAGTTTCAATGTGAGAAGCTTCTCTCTGTTTAGTTAATTGTATGTGGTCAATGTGTTAACCCAAGAGGCTTTATCGATGTTCATCTAATAGTTGGGTAGTGGTTTCAATTCTAAGATGAGCTTGCATCTGCAATAGTCTTGAGTTTTAGTGCTCTTAAATTAGTTAAATCATTCCTTCATTTCAACAAGTTTTAATGGGGTGTTTGATTGATTTTTTTTAGCTGATATTTAATGTTATCTACGTTGGTTAAGCCATCCCATAAATTTTTACCAGCCAGTTTTTGTCAGAGAAAAAATATGGCTGGATGAATGAAACTGTGCATTGCTATGTCATTGCAAGTCTCATACCGTGGCATAGTTTATGACTTTACAATTTATGATCTTGTCCTTTTATATATTTTTGTAGGAAAGCTGGAACACCAAGGCCTCTTTGGAATGCAGCTTCTCAAATTCTAATGGCTGTTGGATACATTCTGATGGCCTCGGCTATGCCTGGTTCTCTATATATTGGTTCAGTTGTCGTTGGCATCTGTTATGGAGTTCGTCTAGCTGTCACAGTCCCAACTGCCTCTGAATTGTTTGGTCTCAAATACTATGGCCTAATCTACAACATCTTAATTCTCAACCTTCCACTTGGTTCCTTTCTCTTCTCTGGTCTTCTTGCCGGGATCTTATACGATGCTGAAGCCACCCCAACGCCAGGAGGTGGCAACACATGTATTGGTGCCCATTGTTATAGGCTAGTGTTCATCATTATGGCCATTGCGTGTGTCATCGGATTTGGTCTGGATGTTTTGTTGGCATTTAGAACAAAGAAGCTTTATTCCAAGATATATGCGAGCAAAAGATCAAAGAAATCTTCTGCCTCATCTAATAGCCAATGACAGGAAAAGAAATAGGGCTAAAAGAATGGGAATATCGGGATTGAAGGGCTTCTGCTAGTGATATCTTGAATCGCTGATATTATGTGTTCTGATTTGTTGGTTTTGAGCATCTGTACTACCATTTGATATAATTGTGATTATGTACAACTAGCTGTCCTTAGTGGTTCAGGGGGCAGAGATTTCAGCAAACAATTTTGATCTGAGCATTATTGTTCTTATGTACTCGTAGGAATTAATGTTAATGTGCATTTCCGGTTTCTCAGTTATGGAAAAGTAGTTCTGTTTTAGATTTAGCAGTATTGTATTGATGGGCTGGGTTTCAGCCTGATTGCCTGACCTCAGACTTGTCTATTATATTGGGGAATCCTATTTGTATTGCTTCACTTTGGTGAAACTTTGGGGCCATACAGATTATTCTAAAGCATGACAAACCTATAAGAAGCAACAGGAGAGAACTATATACGTTCATTTCACCGTCTTTCAGAACTTCACTTTAAAGGTACTTCATCATGAAGCCTGGATCATTAATCAAAATATAAATAATTTTTCTTGCAGGCTAGCTGAACCATATGTTGTAGGTTTAAATTCATTTAGCAGATTACTTTAATGACGCTATTGAATGATAAAAATAGGGGTGAGCATGGACTCAAAAATTCTCAAATTAGACCAAATAAATTAGACTGAATAGAAATCGAAAATATTTGAACCGAATCATACTTTTTTTAAAACAAGATATATCAGAGATTTTATATTATTCAAACCGATAATCGAACTGAACTGTATTGTAACCGTCCAAATAGAAAAAATCGAATCGAATCATATATATATATAGAGAGAGAGAGAGAGAGAGAGAATTTTAATTATTAATTGTACTAGTTAACTCACTCAACTAGTATATATTACTAATAATTAGAATATACATTAATTATTAATTATAAATTAAGAATAAACATTAAAAAAATTAATATAACAATTAATATGTAAGTTATTAGTCATAATTTATTAAATAATCACTTATTTGTTTTAGTCCTTGAATGATTAAAAGTGAAAATATAAAATATATTTTGTTTTAGTTCATAAAGATTAAAAATGTAAAGCTTAATTTTAATAAATTGAAATAATTAAATATCTTAACCGATAACTAACCGAACTTAACCATTCTGAAAGAATCAAATAATCAAATTGAACTGTTTTGAATTTATAAAAAATTGAATCAAACTGGACTGAAAATTCGGGACGATGACGATTTTCTATTTTTAAAATTTCGATCCGATCCCTGTACTTTTAAAATATTTTGAATTGTACCGAAATGTACTCACCCCTAGATAAAAACACGAATCAGATGTTAGTTTTGCTAATGAAGTTTGTTACTTTCTTTACTGACCAAGAGTATTTCGTTTTATGTGAATCTCTCAGATTTAGCGTGCATAGCTTACTTTTAATCCAACAACCAAAACTTATAATGCTGAATAAGATTTTAAATCGATTAAAATCTTGAATTAGACTACATTTATAATGAACATATAAAAATTTTAGTGTGAATCTTTCTTTCAAAATATTACTATTTTATGTGATTTCTCAACCTAATTATGAACATAATATCTAAGCATAAGTTTTTCTTTTTCTTAATGAAAAAAACAAAAATACGAGTAAGAAACAAGATATACTCATTCGTAAAATCATAGTGATTTTATAAAAATATGTTAACTACATAAGTTTAATCAAATATTTTGATAACTACTGACCAAACTATCCACATAAACAGCGAGGGTCAGATTAGGTAAAATTTTCGAACAAATATTGTTATTAACGATCACCTTTCAAAATATAATTTTTTACGAACACCGCCCTTTACGTTACCATCACAGTATATTGCCTTATAAAAAAAAAAAAAAAGACACATTAATGTGGATTAACATATGAAACAACGGTGATTTTGTATAAGTATGATCCCATCTCTCTTGTATCGTAAGTTTAACATCTTGAGTAGCAAGCTCCCTGTCTATCTTCAGATACTCTGACTCTGGTTTTCCTCAATTATCAATTACTAAAAATTGTTTGGTTAATTTCCACTCGAAAAGTGACATACATGTGTTGCCTTAAGCCCATAACCAAAAACCAATATTTTTCTTATCTGGTAAAATTGAAGAACATGAAAACATAACATAAAGACTGGCCTAGTATTTCTTCGTCACATGTAGAGCATTTTCTTCGTTTGATGTTTCAAAAAAAAAGTTAGAACTTTCCAAGCATGCGGACTTACCTTTTATCATCATCCTTCCAAGTTCAACTCATGAACGGTCTCACAGTCAATTTAGGCTGACATAGGCGTGGACTGCATCTTTCCTTCTCATCAAAGACACCATGATCATCCTCATATGCATTACTTCCAGGCCATAATTTTTATATGAGAATTTTATTTCGTCATGTTACAGCACAAAACCAAACCAAACCCAAATTGATTACAAGCTAATATGTTGAATTAATATCATCCTAAATACATAGATAATTAACTCTATTAGAGATATTAAAATCTATTTTTCTTGTTTTTTAATTATTCCATTAGAAGAAAAAATAAGGGAGGCACCTTTCAATCCTGGTAGGATGGATTCGCATCTTCAAATGAGCAATTGTTTAATCCCCTCAGCACATATGTTTTTTTATCGATCTAACAAGGACCAAGCATTGTCGTAATTGTACAAGTCCAGGGCATAAATTTAGTTTATCTCCATACAACATTTTTGTGGAATTAAGGGTGTTAATTAATAGAGTTTACTAGTAAATTACTTGAGATCAGTTTGAAAAATTTTAAATTGATATTTAATTAAGCTGAATTTAAATTGAAGCTATTTAAATAGTTTGTTGTGTTGAACTCAAATACTATAATGCTTGTAAGCCTAATCAGATTTTAATATTTTTGTTATTTCATTCTTTATATTTAGTAGATTTACATAAATAATCGAGTCAAGTTGAATTGAGACCATTTAAATTTTTAGTCCTCAAATTGATTTCAGTTTGAATATAAGATTTCAAAAAACTTTATATGAAAAGTAGAGATCAAGTATTTAAGTATTTTATCAACTTAAACTCAATTTTAAAAGTAAAGGTTGATTGAACTCAAAGCAATCTTCAATTGAGTTTTAAATTTTATAATTGAATTCCAGCTTGATAGATTCAATTTACATAATATGAGCGATTCTCCAACCGCTTAATAAGAATGTCAATGGTAACTCTATTATTTTTTCTTTTTTGGGTACAGTTTTAATTTTGAAGTACAATATCGAATTTTTACATTGAGTGATTCTTCTATTTAATATCAATATTTCTTTTAATTTGTTTTTGAAAAAAAAGTGCTTCTATTTTATCAATTAAATTTAAAATATGCAACAGGTTTATGTTTATTCACAATTCAAGTCCAACAGACTTCATGAAGGATTGTGTGAAAGAAATTAAAACCAATTGCTAATTCACTTATGATTATAATAATAAATTTTAAATATATTTAATATTTATTTTTATTAAATAATTCATTAATCAATTGAATGATTAAAATTAATGTACAATAATAATAATAATTAAAAATTAATTATTATTTTATAAAAAAAAAATTATTATCAAGTAAATAAAATAATAAAATAAATTCCTCAAACTTATAATTATATACAAAGTTAGTTGTAACAAAAGATTATATATCTATTCATATATTTAATCTTGTGTAGTATAATTTCAATATTAACTTCAACAAAATAATTCCTAATAATTAATCAAATAATAATAATAATAAGTATTTCGTAACTAAAAATAAAATTAAAAATATTTATAAACTATATATGCATATGTAATGTAGTTGTAATAAAAGATTGTTCATTGATTCATAAATTCAATTTTGTATAACATAATTTTAAGAGAAAATTTATTAAACTTAAACGAAATAATTTTGATAATCTTTTACACTATTGTTTACCCTTATATATTTAAAATTTTGAATAATCAATAGAATTAATTTAAATATTAATTTTTTGTTTAGAATTTTTTTCTTTTAATTTTTTTTTTCTATTTAGAAATTGTTTAAAATTTTTACATTTTAGATTTTTGTAATCTCAAATTCAGGATTTTTTTAATATGACATTTACTTCATGTTTAGATTTTTTATTTTTTATTTTTTTAATTTCTTATTTAAAAATTTTATTTTTCTATATAATAAATGAGTTTTTTAATTTTTTATTTAGAAATTTTTTTGATATGACAAGTTTTTATAGTATAATATAAAATAATGACGCATAATTATATTATATATAATTATTTGAAAAATAACAAGTAATGATTTAAAACTAAATTTGAGACCGAAATTAATAATATATATTGATTTATTCTTCTATCCAAATCTATGGGTTTTTATATCATGGACTCAGGGTCCATATTGTAATATGAAGTGGGGTCCATGACACGTGCAAAAAAAAAAAAAAGATTTGTGTTTTTATACATTCCAAGCAGCTCTCCACACTCCACATTAGGGGTATTCAATCAATTCGGTTTAATCCGAACTAAATAACATAAAATCGAATAGACTGAAATTTTATTAAAAATCAATCAAATTGAACTGAAATATTTCTAAAATTGAATCAAACTAAACCGAAAATAATCCAATTCAGTTTGGTTAATTTGTTCAATTTTGCAAAATGTTATACATTCAGATCGATTAAACAAGAATTCAAAGTGAACCCAAAATAATGAAACAATACATTGCTCTAAAATATCATTTACGCTAACAATTAACAATAAAAAAATCATACAACTAAAGTTAACAAAAATTTAAATTTTATGCAAAAATAATAAAGCTAATAATCAATTACAAAATTAATCTTAAAATAAATAAATTAAACAAAATTATTAATTACAAAAATCTAAATGAATTAACAAAAATATTAATCTTAAAAATTAAATTTTTAACAAAAATATTAATCTTAAAAATTAAAGTTACACAAAAATTAATCTAAAATTTCCTAAATTTTTAACTAAACAAATTAAAATACAAATATAACAAATCGATACAGCAAAATTATATTTTAAAATTAAAAAAAATAATCATTACTAAATTGAGTGGTGGCTACTGAGAGGGAGCGAGAGATGACAGTGACCGACGCATAAGTAAATCCATGGAAACTAACTTCAATTGTAACAGTCTTTTAATTCCGCCTCTATTCTTTAGAAACGTTTATATGAGATTTTGAGATGCAAATTCATTTGGATCGATTGTAAACACAGTATTTATATAAAGTAAGAGAGAATATATAAATATTATGTCAATAATTTGAAAATAAAAAAAAAAAAAAGAAAGAAGGATAGACCTATGATGATTAGTCTAAAACTATATTTATTTAGTTTAAAAAAATTGAGAAAAATGAGATAGGTAATATAAGAAAATTAAGAAAAAGAATGAGAAGATGAGATAGGCAAAATAAGTATAGAAAGAAATAAGAAGAGGAATAGGAAGTAAAGTAATGGCGTGTTGGTGTAGATGACATAAAGTTTCCTTTTCTTTGATTGCAAAGACATAAATGCCCTTAAAGGAATTACACAATTGTAAAAAAAAAAAAAAATTATCTTATTATGGTTCAGTTTATTTGGTTTTTATCTATATGAACCGAATCAAATCGAAAACCAAAATTTTAAAAAATAACAATTGTACTAAATCAAATTAAAATAATAATTGAACTAAAATGAACCGAATTTAGTAGTTTGGTTTGTTTTTTAATTTTGGTTCGGTTTTGCGCACTCTTACTCCATAAGGCAACTTTTTTTCCTTTATTTTTTTTCATTTTTCTTTTTTTATAAATGATATTTTTGTGTATTTTTATATATTATAATTATATATATTATATTAACATATAATTATTTTATATTATTTAATTATATTATATTATTATAATTATATAATTTATGTTGTTATCTATAATTATATATAAATATTATATATAATTTATATTATTATATTAATTAATTTGTATTATTTCATTATTATATTAAATTATGTATTATTATAATTTTATTTTAATATATTATTAAATATTATATTATATTAATTTATGTTTAATATTATTAATATTATGAAATGGATTTTATGTTTTTTTATGGTTTATTTGTTACATGGTGTAGGTAGATTAGTTCAAATATATAAGTTCATTTTTTGGGAATTGTAGAATTCATTTTTTGGAAATTGTAGGTTTATTTTTTATAAACTATAAATTTATTTGGTATAAATTATAGATTCATTATCAGTAAATTGTAAATTTATTTTTTATAAACTATGAGTTTTTTTTTTTTTTATAAAACTATAGATTCATTTTGGTATAAACTTTAGATTCATTATCCGTAAATTGTAGGTTTATTTTTTATAATATAAGTTTATTTTTTGTAAATTATAAGTTCATTTGGTATAAATTGTAGATTTATTATTAGTAAACTATAGATTTATTTTTTGTAAACTGTAGGTTTGTTTTGGTATAAATTATAGATTTATTATTAGTAAACTATAGATTCATTTTCAGTAAATCGTAGGTTCATAATATTTTGATATTTTCAATTTCTTTTGTCATATTAAAATTGATAAACCTATAGTTTATACCAATTTTTTTGTGAAAAAATTAAGTCTATTTTTTTCTAAATATAATAATAATAATAATAATAATAATAATAATAATAATATCAATGCAATTAAAAATAAAAAAGAGATGTATAAAAATATCAATATATATTTAAAGTAAAAAAAAAAGGAAATTTGTTAAAAAAAAATAAACAAAGCAGCAATAGTTAAAGTAAAAAAAAGGAAGTTTATTAAAAAAAAGAAATAAAACAGCAATTACGAAGAGTTAAAATCTTTCATTTTTATCACACAGTATTTAGAAGCCTTGAACAATAAAGCATTTTACACAGAATTCATAATATAATTTATTCAAATCTGTTAGGTTTGAGTTGCGCTAGAGTGGAAACATAGACCACGGGACAAAAAATAATGCAGCTTTACAGAAGCTATGATGTAAGAGTATTTACAGTGTTATTAAAACCTGACCAGCTATTGAAATGGTTCATTGACTAATTCACTAATCCGATCAAGTTAACTAATTTAATTTGGTTAAAAATTCGTTAAATTAATTTGAGAAGACATATTTGAATTAGTTATCAAGACATTGGTACTTGTCAAGAAAGTAATAGCAATAATGAAAGAGATCAAATGAGAAAAATAATATTTGAATTAGTTATCAAGACATTCATTAAATTCAAGTCACATAATAGAACCTGATTCGATCTTACTATTCAATGCAGCATAAATTAATATAGTAAGGGAAAAGCAAAAACTTTTGAACTGAATGGTTGTTTGACTAATTAACTGGTTTTACAATAAAACAGATAATAGAAGTTTCTACAAGACTAAAGTTTGGAATCAGAATCCACCACGGATCGTAATGATTGATAAAAATGGATGTCTATTATGTCTATTCAAGCACAAGTTCTAAGTTTGATTTCGAGCGTTGCATTTCACTTGAACTTGAACAGTGCATGTTAGAGATGTTAAGTATGCCATATTGAAATAGGTCCTATAGGTGGGTTACTAGGAGTCTTTTCAAGATTTAACCACTTAATTTTTTGATATAATCCAACGCTGGTTTTATCTCTCAAAGACCACCTGAATGTGGTTGTTGACGCACGCAATTTACCATCAAGGAGTTAGATTTACAAGCAATCTTTTGAATTATTCATCATAAAAGAAAAGTTCACAAGATGATATTATTCATCATAAAAGAAAAGTTCGAAACCAAAAAAACAATAAAAATGAAAAACATGAATTTTTTTGGGGTCGAAAAAGAGATTAGGTTAATTTTACTTTATTATTAGACTAAAATACTGGTTAACAATATGATATTAAGAATTAATTTGCTTGTAGTATATCCACCTCATTTTGTTTTATTCTTTTCAAAAACTTCTGCATTTAATTATTGTATAACGCCCATACCCTCACGACGCAATGCGGCGTACGATGTCGGTTGTGTAATCAAATGGTAATGTCAGAACGGTGGATGCCACCAAAAATCTGTAAGATGATTTAGCGCTAACTAATATAGGCCAGCTTAAATCCAGAATCCCATCAAAGCAAAGAGAGACTAATGATTAAGCAAACATCAATAATTCCAAAATAATGAAATTAATGTCCTAGTTAATTAAACACTAAAACATGTATCCTTTAAGTTCACATGATGATTCTCTTGGTTACATAACATGTGAGCAAGTGCACGGGTTAACTTCTATCTAATAGTTGTCTCCCCTCCTCCTCTTTCTCAAGCCTGCCTTTCCACTATTGTTTCCCTTGTGAACCCATTTCCCCCTCAACCTTGTCAACTGGCTCCTGCAACTCTTATATCTTTCTAGTCTTTCAGTTCGTTCACGTACATTAGACTGTTAGTAAAACAGAATAAATTAAGCATATGGCTTTTCTACGCAGAAATGGCATGCAACAAGCCTCTTCCATGTTGGGTTTCTCTGTTTTCTTCCTTCTCATTTCCGCTTCCTTAGCTGTTCCATACGGTACTCTCTCTATCTCACTGTAATCAAGTTTAACTAATTCAGGGTGTTTTATTGTGATCAAGTTTTTTGAGTTCTTAATTAATTAATTTATGCAGATGGGCCCTTATATGATTACACTGCTTACACCGAGGTAAATTTGTAAAATACATGTACAAGACAATGTTACGATGGTCACATCATTTAATTGTAGCATTGCATAGTTGATTGTGGTACATATGGTGGGTTGCAGTGTAAACCAGTACCAGAGAAGCCACTATATAATCGAGGGATTCTCAAAGATGAACCTTCAAGTGTCAAGCCTACTACCCTTGACAAAATTGATTCTTCTGTCACATATGATACACCAGCTTTGATACTGCACAATCTCACTCAAGCCACTATTTATTGTTTTTCCAGTTGAGTTGTCATTAGCTTTCTCTCTGCTTTTATGGCCTTACTATATAAAAATCACTATACTGAATACATCAGACTAAAAGGCTGATGAGATTAATTAATTATTTTTGGCTCTTCTGTGAAGCAGTCTAGGTTAAAATACAAGGTGCAGAGTCCAGTCTCATAACCGCTAGCCTGACTACAGAAAATGAAACAAAAAACTGTGTGGGGACTGTTTTGGCTAGGAGTGGATGTTGGTCATTTCTCAAAGGTGGGTTCGTTCTTAATGCAGCTTCAAATGATTCGATGTTGTTTTTTCAGGTACAGATTTTTTCTTGACATTTTCTTGTGTAAATGAATTATTGTTTTAATGAGATAAAGACCAGCTTTTGATTATTCGGGTTATGCAGAATTTAGCTGACAAAAATATCAATGTTGCAATTGCAAGTGCTTCACTGCAACCATTTACCCATCAGAAATGGAGAACAAGTCAGCAATATGCAATCAACTCAGTAAATACTTTAAACCTTCAATTTGGCTCTGTTAGGAGCTTTTATTCAGATAAAACAATCCCAGTTTCTAGCATTCTTTACAAGTTTATATCTGGTTTCTTCCATGCTCAGTTTCGGATTCCTAGTATAACATACATGAACACAAAAATTGATTGCTTGAAAAGAAATTAGCTAAACGATATTTATGAAGGTATGGTCACTAACAATAATTGCAGGTAAGGAAGCGTGAAGTGATGGTCCATGTATCAGACGGTCATGGAGATAAGTTGGTAGGAGCAGTCATTACAGTAGAACAAATCTCAAAAGATTTCCCATTTGGTTCAGCTATAGCAAGTACAATTCTTGGAAATTTGGCCTACCAGGTAATTAGTTAAATTCATCCAGATCGCTAGCTAGTTGTACAATAAATAATTCTTCTGTTACTCCAGAATTGGTTCGTCGAGCGATTCAATGCAGCAGTCTTCGAAAATGAACTCAAGTGGTATGCTACAGAACCTGAACAAGGCAAGCTCAATTATACCATACCAGACCAAATGTTGCAGCTTATTCGAGCAAACCAAATAATTGCAAGAGGACACAACATATTCTGGGAAGATCCTAAGTACACACCGGCATGGGTTCGCAATCTCTCAGATTCTGCCCTAGAATCAGCAGTAAAATCACGAATCCAGAGCCTAATGAGCAGATACAAGGAAGAGTTTGTTCACTGGGATGTCAGCAATGAAATGTTGCATTTTGATTTCTACGAGCAACGGCTTGGTGCTGATGCTACTTTACACTTCTATAAAGCTGCACACGAAGCAGACCCATTAGCAACTTTGTTTATGAATGAATTTAATGTGGTGGAGACCTGTAGTGATGTGAATTCAACTGTAGATACCTATATTTCAAGGCTAAGAGATCTTGAACTTGGAGGAATATTCATGGATGGAATTGGCCTAGAGAGTCACTTTTCAGTACCAAATCTTCCTCTAATGAGAGGTATCCTTGACAAATTGGCTACACTTGGTCTTCCAATTTGGCTTACAGAAGTTGACATTAGCAAAAACTTCGATTATGAAACTCAGGTGGGTTATTAATATTGATTTTCTCGCATTCATATTCATTACAAAAAACGCTAAATTAGTTCCTTTTGGCGTGAACTTTTGCAGGCTATTTATCTAGAACAAGTGCTAAGAGAAGGCTTCTCACATCCTGCCGTGAATGGGATTATCCTATGGACTGCACTCCATCCTAAAGGATGCTACCAAATGTGCCTTACTGATAATAATCTTAAAAACCTTCCAGCAGGAGATTTGGTTGACAAGCTACTTCAAGAATGGAAAACTGGGGAATTAAATGGCCATACGGATGAGCATGGTTCATATATCTTCAATGGGTTCCTCGGTGAATACAGAATAACTGCCACATATGGTAACAGAACAGCAAATTCAACATTATCACTCTGTCGAAGTGAAGAAACAAAGCATTTTAACATTCAATTGTAATTCAAGACATTAAACCCAATTCTTCCACGGCTTTTAAGTTCAGTTTTTTTTGACATACAGACATGTTGATTAGGGTTATGATAATGAAATTCAAAATTAAAATTAAGTGCATCTGATTTGTTATTAATATGTTTATGCTCTTGTAGTTGTATATTTGTGAACTTCATTACCAATACTTGTAGCGCTTAATCAAAGCCTTGCCATTATTAGTGCCAGAGCAAGACGCTTAACAGCTTACTCATGGACTTTCTTCCTCCTAGTCATTTCTGTCTTCATCATGTCTTCAGTCCTAACACAACTTGGTTCTTCACATACTATTCCTTTCCCGAGTATTGTCTACCAATGCTTGTTTGTTTCACAGGGAGTTAGCTAAGGAAGTTTGTCGGAGATTGCTAAAAGAAAGGAAACAAGAAGATATTCCACTTCAGTGGGAGAAGAGGAAACATGGTTCTCTATAAGACAATGTGAAATTAAAATTGTCATGTGGCTGTTTTGGCAACTTGTGAGAGAAAACAAGGGAGAAAACCACCATTAAAAGACCTTAACACTTAATCATGCTAAGAGTTTTGAGTTATTGAGAAGATAGGGTCCCACATTATTGTGTGGTGAAGATAGTGAGATACATAAGCATCGTGAAGCGCACAATCTTGCTTGATGACGATAGTGAACCATATAAGATTGCTTGGATAGGATTCACTGGTAGAGCTTGCTAGTGCTCTAAAAGCTGTAGAGCAAAGGAAACTTTCCAGAGAGAAAAGATATATGAAACTGTCACCTTACTTTTATTGCAAAAAGAAAAAACATTTACTCTCCCTGCAAGCTTGCTAATGCTGTAAAGCAAAGGAAACCTTTGTCACCTTACTCTCATGGAAACATAGCCAAGGCTCTAAAAGCTCTAGAGCAAAGGAAACCTTTCAGAGAAGAACAGAATTCTTAAACTGTCACACCTTACTCTCATTGAAAAAAAGACTTTACTCTCATTGCAAGCTAGGTAATGCTAAAAGCCGTAAAGGAAACGTTTCACAGAAGAAGAAAACTCTGAAACAGTGACCTTACTGTTTTTGCAAGAAAAGGAACCATTCATAACATGGAGTGAAGTGCAGACTTTGGAACATGGTAGTCACATTGAGAAGTTTTGCAGAAACAAACAACTCAACAAGCACAGCAGCAAGGCCAACAAGCTCAGGTTGCAGAAGATCAACAATAAAAGGAGCAAATATTTGTGGCAAGCTATTAATCAAAGCACAGGAACAAAGAATTGTTAATTGACAGTGGATACACTTACCAGATGATAGCATTCTCAAGCATCTTCTGGAAGCTTGACAGATCGGATCCTACTAATCAAGGGTCGAAATTTGTAGTATAGATTTTATAGAAGTCAAGGGAAGAGGAGAAGCACTGTTGAAGACCTCAACAGGTACTAGAATCATCACTGATGTTTTTGTACCTGAAATTGATCAAAATCTATCAAGTATGGGGCAAATGCTTGAGAAACAGTATTTTCTTTTCAAAATGAAACTTGCACTATCAGAGATCTGGAGGTGTCAAGTTCATGTCTGTTAAGATTTAAACAAAGAAGAAGCTTCGAACAAGTCCAACACTCTTGCTCTCACCAGTCAAATTATCAATTCTTCCCTATGACCCAAGGGGTTCGGGCATTCTTCTCACTGAAACACATGCATGACAAGGGTCTAGCTGGGAATTTGCGTTAGATAAATAACCATACTCCAAGTTTATCTAATGCCTCAACAAAGCATGCTTAGATATGACATATTTATGGCGATTTCGTATTATATAGACTGGATTAGTATAACAATGAGACTTGGGTGTCAAGAGTGTTTGTTTTAGAGGCAATCTAGTTCTCATCAAAGTTCGGATTCACGGCCTCACAATTAGATTGGACTGTTAAGAAATCTCAATCAAGAAGCACACGACTAGATGAATCCCGATAATGCCATACAATGAGTCCATGAATCAAGCTTATTTACAAAAGATTGAAAGTTTGTTTAAAAAAATACAGTTTTATGTTTGATTTGTTTATTAAATGAGCTCTGAAATCAAATTTAAGATTAACTTATTAATTTAATGAGTTAATTTCAAATTTACTAATATTAGATTCTTTAAACTCAGCAAACAGACTTCATTAATAATTCAAATATAATTATTTTATTTATAATAAGTATATATTTTCAAAAAATATATTAATTAAGCATTCACAGAAAATTATATATATTTTATGTTATAGTGTACATTTATGAGGTATGATCTAATTTATTTTTATATTTTTTATGTAATTGGTAATAAATATATTAAGTTTTTAAATCTTAAATATTAATTTTAAAAAAATTACTAATAATTTTATTCTATTAATAAACCTTTGATTGGATTGAACTTATCTAAATTCATGAGTTTTATGTAATTTAAATGATATTCAACTCAAAACTCAATTTATTTATTAAATAATTTTAAAATAGTCAACTCGAGTTCAGCTTGTTTATAAACTAACCAAATTTAAATAAGCCAACAATATTCAGTTGACTAATTTACACACTTGTGAAAGCATCTAAATCTTGATTCTCAAAACTAATGGATGAATTTCATTCAAAACTACCCACTTCCCAATCCATGCAAGCCCTTGTAACATTGTGCAGTAATCATCATATGACAAAGTTCCATGACATTGCCGAAATAACAATGAAGTGGATATTGAAGAGAAGATTGAAACATAGAAGAATCACCAAAGTTGAGAATAATCTATAGTCTCAGACACATCAATCTAGTGTAAAGTTTCTAACTTCATTTATTACAAAACCAAGTGATTCCTTTCTACACTAGAAAATGGAAAACTGAAACGAACAATGTTTTTATGCAGGGAAAAATACCTAAACTCAAAAATCTTCCCTAGATCTGAGAATGAAAACCCTAATTTCTTCTTAACACTCCTCCAATCTTGTTAACTTCGCTGAGGGGCCACTTTAGCATTGTCTTGCATGTTCTGCCACATCTCAGTTAGTCGTTGCTCAAATGGTTGTACTTGATCTCCATTGATTACTTAACCATTTCCCTCAGTCAATATTTGTTGGATTTTTAGGTTAGGGCTCGATCATATTGGAGTCCAACTCATTTGAATTAAATAAGCTGTCAAAAGCAATTACTTAATCTAAATAAAACTTTCCACCAAGATAAGTTAATGTTAACATAAATAAAAAATTTCTCGAACAATAGAACAAGAAAATCAACTGCTGAAGCATACAACAGAACATAATTCTCTCTGCAATTATGAGAATGAATTTAGGCTGTGAAATTAAAATTGGATTTAGGTTGTGAAATCAAAAGAATTTTCATCTATGATCTTTCCTATTATTAGTAATACAAGCATTCAATTTATTTTCGCCCTACAACAAGTAAGTATGGTTGAATTAATTAATATGAATTAATTCCTTCATTAGTATTAGAGCCTTCTTACTTGTGTTCTAGTTGAATATGTGGAATTTTGTATAGCCTAATCTTTTCATTGAAATTATATATATTTTTCACTCAGTTTTATGAATTTACAATTATTGTTGATTAATGTGGAATTGAATCGTCATTTTTTACATGTATAAAGCTATGACATGCAGTAGTTTGCTTGTAAAATTATAGAGCCAAATTGTTTATAGTTTGTGAGAAACCAAAGTTTAAATTTTCTGAAATCGAAAATTTTGATGAATTTCTGTTGATTATTACTGATTCGATTCATTCACATATTTTGATAGTATATCTTACAAGTTTTCCAATGGTATATTGTTTGTGTAAATCCGAGTTGTGTCGCCTTAATAATTTCATTTTCAAAATTTTTGGAATAAACTGAATAAAAATTAAAAGTTTGAAAATTGTGTTGAGGAAGAAAATGATGAATAGTATCATTTGAATACTTTCACTCTCACTTCTATGTTTGGTTTGTTCAAACGCCACAATAGAGATGTCTTTAGGCAAAAATAATTTGACCATCGAACTTAGGCACCCTGAAAATATTGGACCGGACCAAATATTGACATTGAAATAGCCACTTAAGATGGCGTGTGTTGGTGCTTGGCAAGTTGGAGCATGTGGCTCAGCCCATGCCTTAGAACAATATGTCATTTCAAGGAAATGTCATTCCAAGGAAACGACATCGTTTCTCTAACCCTAAAAAATCCAACAATATTGAATATGTTTTTCTTATTGTCCTATCAACAATATACTCTCTATTTTTTTATCTAATGTTTTTTGTAAAATATTTTTCAAAATATCTATAACTTTAAAATACTAATAAAACTTTAATTTTTTTTTCTAATTCTATCCTTATTTTATTAAGCATCAATGTTATATAATTACTACATATATTAATTGACTATAATAATCTAACAAAATTAATTTAGTTATTTTCTAACATAACATTGCTATTTGTTTGGTCTAATAATTACATAAATGATTAGAATTGTCATATTAAATTATCTGATTAAAAATAATAGAAATAACAAAGTATTAAAATTATAAAATAAATAAATAAACAATGCTAAAAATATTTTTTTTATATTATCTATTTTAACTCCACAAAAAAAAAAATATTTTGAGAAGGAGACAAATTGAATTTAGTATCCCTAATATTATTAGCTGATAAAATTAGAAACCTTGACTATAAGTGTAACCTTTCTTTTTAATTTTCTTATTAGGGACTACTTTTTTAACAAAAATCAGAGTTCAAATTGAATTTGAACTTTATGGGAAGAAAAGGAGGAGAGGAGAAAAACGAGAAAGAAAGTGAGGGTAAAAGAAGTGAGAGGAAGAAAAATATATAATCTCTTATTTTATTTGAAAAACGAAAAAATTGAGGGAGAGAAAATGAGGAGAAAATTTTTTTTATTTAAAATAATAATTAATAAATCTTTGAAAGCTAAATTTATAGCTTTGCCCTTAAATTTTAATGTATTTTACTTTTTTATTAATATTTGAAAGGGTAAAAAGTAATTATCTAACTTTTCTCCTCAAATTGGAGAGATACAAAATTGTAGGCAGCCCAAAATGATAAAAAATCATTTTGACTTTCTTTTCTCCTCTCCTTCTCCTAATTAATTTTTCAAATAAGAGAAAAATATCACTCTCTCTCACTTTCTCTCCCTCCATTTTATTCTCTTCCGAAACAAAGGGTTAGAGATGACGTATCGAATCAGCAATAAGAAAAAAAAAAAAAAAAAAAAACACTCTGCGCTCAGGAAATGAAAAAACTTTCCAAAGTGCACAAAATGGTTGCCTAGAAAATCGAAAACTGTTTTTTCTTTGATGGTTCATGAGGCTATAACTTCTTGCCACCGAATTGATAAAGGATGAGCTTTCATAGGAGAATAATTCATTTACTTTTTCAAGTCTGAAGGAAAGACACATCCCTTCTCAAACGTTTTCATATTTATGCACTGGCAAGGATCATAACTTTTAAGCAAGAATCCCATTATTTGTCAAGAACCACAACCTCCTCAGTGTTTTGTGGTTTGAGTTTTTTTATGAAAACTATAATTTCATTTATGTTATTATAATATCGTAATTGATAATTTATCATTAAATTACATAATAGTTACATATTCTTTATGAATTTCATTTGAGTCTTTAGGTTAAGTAATTCTTTAAGAAAAATGAAATATTTTTTTTTTCCAATTGTCAAAATAATCTCCAATAAGAAATATTCCGTTTTAAAGTGCTCAGTGTTGTGGTTGAATTTGTTTATTGATTTTTTATGGGCTGCAAATAATTCGAAAGTGAAAGGTTCCTTTCATTGAAAAATTTTAGCAGGTAACATGGGTTCTTTGATCATTAAAACATGATGGTGGGTACTGGGTAGGACCCAATTATTCAGCAAAATAATGGTTGTGAACCAGAGATTATGATTATCATCATAATTTATCACAATTGCCACTTAAAGATAACTATTGAGCCATCCAATGAATCTTTGAGAAAACCAGATGTCTGATTGCAAAAGCATAACGCAAAGCTTCTTAAAAATGGTCTAGAAAGGAGAAATATAGGCAGACTCCTTTAAAATTGTGACCTCTCACCTCTCCGAGCCAAACCATTTTCAATTCAACTTGCTTTTCTTGGAAAATTCTACACTCTACTTAGCTCGAAGGCAACATCACCGTTCCAAACCCAGCAAATTATGGCAACAGAAGCAGGGGATCCTAGGTGAATTTATTTTTAACTTTTCAAAGAAGCAAATATACATCTTAATCAATTGTATCTATAATTAGATCACATGATAGGGGAAATCAATATGGTCACAATATGCATGATTGCTTCCTTAACTGTGCATATATATGCTGCAGAATTTCTTCTTTTTTTTTTTTTTTTTTTTTTGAGACAACGGAGGGCAAAAGCCTCAGAAAACAAAAAAGGTGAACTTAATAAAATACTTCTCGAATCTCCCTAGGCCAAGATACGCCCATAACATCATTCATCAACTGCAATCTAATCCCAGCCGTTGGAGAAGGAAGCTCATGAATACCCATGGGGAAACTTAAGGCATGATGTTATATTAATTCATTTTGTATATTAAACTTCAAGGCCGTTATTATTGTTTTGATTATTACAAGTAGATAAGTACACTAATATTTATGCAAGTGTTTGTATTCACTGTGGAGTAGAATTGCATTCAAATCACCTAAATATATATGGGTTATTCTAAATAGGGTTGAGTAAATTGCACCTCATATCACCTAACTATAGTAGTTATTCTATGTACGATTAAGCATGATCCTCAAGATTTTTCGAATTGAACCAAAAATTGGATCGATAAATATAAAGAAGAATTTGAGCTGAACTGATATTTATTTAAAATCGATTTGGTTTTGATCCTCCTTTAAGAACTATATTGAAATTCGGATCCAAATCAAACCAATATCGATTGAATCAAACCGACTCAAAGATATATATATATATATATATATATATATATATATATATATATATATATATATATATAAGATCGGTAGAGAGGGGTGTGGCGAGAGA
>CATIWR010170366.1:0-21666 GCA_949677035.1 Omphalea diandra | reverse complement strand
AACTTAAAAATTCACCACATTTTATGTGTATCTGATATTAGCTTGAAACTTGAATATGTTGTCTCATTATACGTCTAGCTTTTTTTAAAAAAAGAATCAATCCATTTGGATAAGTATCTCTAGAGTTATTGTTGTGACCGTATAGCAAGCTCAGGCTACCATATAAGGAAAATATGTATAAACACTAAGTGCACTTGCATGAATCATGCCATAACTGCATACCAAGCATTCATAATCATTTTGATATACTTATAAACATAAATGTATCAAATGTTAGGATCTCAATACTTTGAAGAAGCCCTACCATAAAGGTTGGTCACATCAAAAGGTGAGTAAAAACCATAATTGGATTCAATAGGTGTATGTGATAATTGTATGATATGATTGTGTTCTATTACATGTATATATGATTAAACTGTTACATGTTATATGAAACTATAAGTCAAGTGAGAATGATTGAATTGTTACATGTTACATGGGAATAATATGATTATGTTCTATTACATGTATATATGATTGAATTGTTACATGTTACATGGGAATACAGGCCAATTGAGAATTAAATGCTATTAACGATTACTTGGCATATCATTTGTGAATAAGCACTTTCATATGGAACTAAAAGGGGCATTGTGACTGACTTGTCAAACACTTGCAAATTACAAGAAGATGGACCAATAAGTCCCAAATCATATGTTACATGAATCATATGAATATTCCGGGAGCAATGTTTGCCTTGCTCAATCACGACAAAAACAAAGCTATTGCATTTGCACTTGCATAGTCAATTGTTATAATTGCAATGTATCTTGATGATATTTTATTATAAATTATGCCATGAAAATTTGATTATTGGTTTTATTCAATGAGTCGTGACTCACCAAATCGCAATTGTTTTTCAGATACTGAAGCATAGACTTTGAACACTTTGGTACATAAAGTTTTGCATAGAGACATATAGAACACATGTTGTCGGCTGAATTCCAACTCTCTCTCCTTGCGTCATGTACATACATTTGATAGGAACTAGTTATGGTCACTAGTCCTAACATTAGTTAACACATGTGTACATTAAATAAATATGGGATTATATATGTATGATGAATAAACCTTAATGTGTATGCATTTTCGAATGTGAAATGCCATGATTTGCAACTGAAGAGGATAGTTACAGTTGGTGGTATCAGAGGGTTCAAGCACACGTAAGGCAGACGTGCAAATCCCAGTGTGTATGACATCGTGAGGCCAACGGGCAAATCCTGAATGTTGAGTGCTCTGATAGGTACCAGCTGTAGCCACATTGTGACATTACAATTTGTGGTATCAAAGCTGATTTACAAATGAGAACAATGAATGTCACAATTATTGGTTTGACAAATGAATTTAGATGTTACAGTTTTGGTATCAGAGAGGGCTCAAGCATACGCGGGGCAGACGTGCAAATCCCGGTGTGTATGACATCGCGGGGCCGACGGGCAAATCCCGAATGTTGAGTGCTTTGATAGGTACCGATTGTAACATTACAGATTGTGGTAGCAAAAAAAATGCTAACATTCAGTGGTATCATTGGTCATTACATTTATTGGTATCAGAGCAAATATGAATACGGTCGTTATAATCAACATTTCAATGGCCATTGCGAATTAGTCACCATCATTAGCTGAAGAATACTTGCAAGTGCAAGCTAACGATCATATCAAAAAGTCATTTCCTAACTCGCAGCAACTATTAAATATTCCTAACTATTATATTTTTAAAAAGTGGAACCGTTGAACTTCTATTTAAACCTTTTAAATCTAAAATCAGTTTTACTTTTTATAGTTGCCTTGCTTTCTCTTCATTTCTCTCTCAAATTCTACTACAATTTTATGTATTTTGCTTGTATCATTCCTTGAAATCACTTATGGCACCTAAAATTGACTCCACCAAGAGATACAAGTAACCTGTTAGGAAAAAACCTCAAACCTCTTACACCAACTCATGCTCCAAAGCTGAGGAAAATCTAACATCAATGTTATCTCAATAGAAGAAAAGAATAGCAGAGACATCAAACATAGATTCATAACAAAAGAAGAAACCTAAGGCAACACATGATTCAAAAGTGAAGGGAAAGGCAATTGAAATAGAACATACCCCCAAACCTAACTCTAATCCTGCAACTAATCCTCTAACCCAACAATTTCATCTTAAAGATGAAAAAGAAAAACTTTTGGCTCAAAAACTATTGAAATGACAGCTTGGTGATGGAAAGTTTTTAGAATGCAATGATCTTTGAAGGTATGGCTTAGTAGAGCATGATGAGGAGTTATTGATTGGCATTGGATTGGAACTATTCTACCACATCAAAAAAGTCTCATACTTAGAGCTAACTGTGGAATTTCTCACAACCTTAGAAGTCATAGGTAATGATTGTGATATTTATGTTGAAGCAAGCATAATCAAATTCAAGCTTTTTAGAAAGAAATATAAGATTAGGCCAAAGGACTTAGCTAGGTGCCTTGATGCTACCAACTTTAGTCTGTAGAGCCTTTTCCAAGCTTTAAAGTATATGTCAACCAAATTTGAAAGTCCATAATTGATGGAACAAACAACTATAATAGCAATAACAATACAACTTTAAAGATCAATAGTCAAGTTTTTAGGCATTGCCCATAGGTTCATTACTTGGAACATTAATGAAAGGGGTTAATCAAATGGCAACTGTACCATGATGGACTTCTTCTACTTATGGTGTGTAAAGACCATGCAAAAAGTGAACACTTCCTTATTACTGATACAATGAATTAATAGGCAAGTGGACAAGCATTATGCATTTGTGGTGGCTCATTACATTATTAAGATAGACAAATTTATTATGGTTATCCCCTCAACTAAGGCAGAACTTGAACAAACAAATATAGTGCTAAAGAAACTGCCTGACAATGGCTAATTATTGAGAAAATGCTACTGAGTATGGGTATACTACACAGACTTGACAGTGGGCTAATCAAGAAGATGTTTGAGGAAGGAAAGGTTCCTTGAGAAGAAGAGGTTAATGAAGAAATTGAAGAAGCTATAAAGACAGGGTTTGCAGCAGTTGGAGGAATTGGAACTAGTACACCTGCTCCATTTATTTCTCCATTTGAGCAAATGGTGCTTGAGCAATTAAAAGCTTTACTAATGTTGTTAAAAGGGTTGAATCCTCTACCATTGCTATCCATAAGAAGGTCCATCAACTTCTGGGTAAAATGAAGGACATTAACCAAAGATTGGATTGGATTGTGGCAGGCTTAAGTGTACAACATGGCAACCTAAGTATCTATGAGCAACAAGAGACACCAAAAAAATCCATGTAAGCAACAAGATCCTCCTCAAGAGCCTAAGTTACAAGCACTACCAGTAAAGCCTAAGGAACACGAGCTTCCCATAAAGTCCAAAGAGCTTGCTATAACATATGCCATCAAAGAATCAATAACAAATCCCTTAGAATCTCAAGATCAAACCCATTCATCACCTTCAAAAACCACCCTTCCTCATGACTCATGTGCATAATCTTTTATTACATTTATTTTGTTTTGTTTTTAAAAATAGTTTATGATTAGATAACATCTCATTTGTAATATAAAGTTCACTATTGTTTATATTCTCTTACAATTAATATATAGCTCATTTATGCTATTTTATTTTTACTTATTGTTTGCTTCTTTTTTTTTTTATAATGACAAAGGGGGACAAATAAGAAATGAGCAATGATGTGAGCATATCTTAAAGAAGAGCAAAATGATGAATAATGAACAAATAACTAACACATAAAAAAGAAATTAAAGGGAAATATGATAAATTAATGTATAATTCTAATGCATTAAGGGGGAAAATGTTGATTTTTGAAAAATATTATCAATTAATTAATGTTAACATTTTTACCCTTATTAATATGTTTTCCCTTATTATTTATTTGTCATCATAAAAAAGGGACAGACTATTAAACCTCAAAGTTGAAAGTTTTGTTTTGATGATTACAAATAAGCAAAGAACTAACCTCTGTCTAAGTTATTTTTATTAGATCTTGCAAGGACATCAACTCTCTAAACTATGTTGATTGGAAAAGAAATTACAAATAAAAACTCTAAGTGTTAAAAAGTGAAGGTCAAAGCAAACTCAGCTTAACAGACCAATTGGTGTTGTCTATCTTGAACAGGCATTGTGGAGATAGCAATAAGCATTGGAATATCACAATAGGCATTGAAAAAACACTTTAGCATGAGCAAAGCCTTTGGACCTCTCAATAGGTATTGCCCTTTTATGCAACAGGTGTTAGACAATTACTTTGACATGACTATGCACATTGAACTTTGCAATGGACATTACATTTTCATAACGAGCATTGTTCTTGTCTTCATAACAAGCATTCACTTTTCACAGCAAGTGTTTGACATAATGCCTTAGATTGACCAAAACACTCTAGAACTCAGAATGGGAATTGGTCTTACACAACAATCATATAGAAAGCTCTCTCAATCATGCCAAAGGCTCTGGACACCCCAATGAGGCATACTCATTATTTCAATAGGCATTGAACACATTCATCAAGCATTAGAAAAATGCTTTAGTTTAAGCTTTAAGCTCTAGACCCTTCAACGAGGGACACTTATATCTCAACGAGCATTGATGATGCTGCCAATGGGCATTATAAATCTTCTAACAACCATTAAAGTATTTATGGAGATCTTATAAAATTGAGCATCAAGTTCATACTTCCTGAAAAATCAACAACAAGCATTGATCTTCATCCAACTAGCATTAAGATTCAAAAGTAACAATCATTGTTTTTTGTCCAATTGTCATTGAAGAAAAAGTGAAATAAGCCAATGCAAAAGTCAAATGAGGAGCCTTAAGTCAAGTTCACTCTGACAGCTAGTCCTAATAGGGATTTCATTATAGCCAATGACCATTGAATATGTATTTTGAGATTTATAATCACTCATCAGTATGAAATCAATAATGGTCGATGCCTTAGCAATTGGCGTGGGGTTGTCCCAATAGGTGTTGATAGCTTATAGTTATATTATGAAGTGACATCTTCTTTTGCTAATGGCAAGTTCTTTGTTCATGGTATAAAAAGACCTACTCTTAACAAAAATATAGAGAGAACTATTTCATTAAGCTAGCATTCTAGCATGAAAGCTTTTCTTAATAAAAAAAGGTGATTAAAGAATGATCTACCAATCAAAAGAAGTTGACTATTCAAAGCTCTTAAAAGTTATCTTTAAAACATAGTTTGAAGGGTAAGCTTTCTAAAAATTCTCTTTGCATTATTAATCTCAATAAGGATGTTTATGAGAAGTTCTTTTAGTGTCTTTATTACTTAAGTGAATAAGTTTTTCCTTTTCTTGAATTGTTGAATTAAGTTTGAGGAAACCTTAGGTTAGGAAACCTTAAAAAACTAGATCTTGTGAAAGGTTTAAAGTAATGCCTAGAAACTACTTTAGGTTAAGGATAATAGTCTTTGTGATCTACTTGTAAAAGGTTTATAAAGCCATAAAATCTACCACTTATAAATGCTTGGTAAGTACTCAAAAACTTACTTTGTATAGGTTATTGATAACACCTTGAGCTATCAAGATAAATAGGGCTTTAGTTGAAATACTAGAAGGGAGGACATAGGTAAGTTGTGTCGAACCTCTATAAATCTTGTGTCTTAATTCTTCATTTTGTTCATATTTTATTTTAATTTGTATTACTTATCATTGCCCTATTCAATCATCTTTCTAGGGCACCAAGGGATAACAAAAGTCATTTAGAAAATGACCAATAGTCCATTTTTAAGGTGAATAGAGGTTATAAGTCATTAGACTTCACCCTATTATATCATTTGAGTCATTAAATATCCTAAAAGATACCCCTAAAAGTAAGAAATTATAAAGAAAGGAAAAGAAAGTTTTATGTTGTGTTGTAGGAAACCTAGGCTATACAGCTTACCAATGAGGTTATACAAGCCTTATTTTTTAGGTTTTAAAAATATAAAATGGGAAAGAAGGGGAGACAAAAAGAAGGAGAAAGAGGGGGTTCTAAATGTGTTGTAGTAATGTCTTTGCCCTTAGAAGCATAATGATGGTCAAATATCCTCCAAAGATGCTCTATTGGAAAACATAAATGTAAAAATGAAGGCTTAGTTTTACCTCGGGGAATGTGGGATTAGGTTAGTGCTAGGCTTTTTATGTTTAAGAGTGTTTGAAAATTGGTTTTGGTAGAGTTTAGTTAGGGTTTCCAAAAGCCTTTTCTTTTCTTTAAAATAGGGGGATTTATAAGTGTTGGGTAGGTGTATATGCTAGAAATAGTTCTAGTTGCACCATGAGCACATCCAATCATGGAGAAGTGTAGTGTTGTACTAGAATTAGGGTTTACATATGAGATGTACAACCAACAATGGGTTATTCATCCTTGTGTCAAGGTTTTATAACCGTAGGGTTGAAAAAGGAGACCATTTCTAGAAGATTCTCTAGATTAGGGTTTAGAGAAGGACATGACAGCTTATACTCTTCAAAGGAAGCTTTGAACTTGATCCATTAGAGCCTAACATACGGTAAGGCTCATAACTATTAGCAATTAGCCAAGACACCTTTTAGAGGCCCAATTTGGCGAAGCAATGAAGATGGGGCGATTTAGCCATGGATCTTTTTCATTAGGCCAAAATATCCTTCTAAACTAATTAGGAACTTTTCTTGTTTACTTATGCAATAAACTTCTCTATAATTAGGAAGATATCTTATGTATCTTTTAGTTATTTCCTATTTAGCTTAAAAGTATATTTTTTTCCTAAATAGAATAGGTGGATTTGGCCAAGGCATCAAAGCCTAATTAGGAAGTAATTCTTAGAGTTTTTTTAAAAGCTTTATAAAGGTTATAAATAGCCCTTCTTATTCAGCCAAAGGAATTAATGAACAAATAAAAAATATGTCTTTTAGCATAATCTACTTGTGAGAGTTAATTCTCTTCTTAAGTTCTTAACAGGACTTGGTGATATTATTAAGTGAGTTTTTAATAATTTCACAAACTTGTTTAATCTAAGTCTTAAACTTACTTAGTTAATTTAAGATTGAGATTAACACCTCTTAAATCTTTATAATTTAGGTTGTTGGAAACAAGTTTTTTAGAGGTTTAATTGAGATTTCAGAGTTTATCACATTTGATCTTTGAATTAAAGCTTAGGACTTGCGCTACATACGAATAAGGATCCAAAAATCAACTTCATTCATATCAAAGGGGCTTCATCCAAGT
Organism: Omphalea diandra; assembly: GCA_949677035.1. Lineage (NCBI taxonomy): Eukaryota > Viridiplantae > Streptophyta > Magnoliopsida > Malpighiales > Euphorbiaceae > Omphalea > Omphalea diandra. The sequence continues at coordinate 14,409 of CATIWR010170366.1, read as the reverse complement.
ATTTAATCGGGTCAAGCTTTGAAACCACCTTTATGAAATATGATTGAAAATAATGTCTCAACTTTTTTATCACCCAAACCAGTGCTAGACATATCTTTTCCACTTAGTTATACTTCACTTCATAGGACAATAACTTCTTATTGAGATAATACGGTGCCTATTATAACTTTTTACTAAGATAATACACTATATGTTCACTCCTTGTTTCATCCTTTTGATCTAACATTACACTGACAGATCTGTCTTCAAATACAAAATCAATGATTTTCCTAGCTTCGAAAAATTGATCAAATATTCTTTTATTTTCTAAAAAGCCTTCTGACATTGTCCATTCCACTTTACTAATTGATCCTTCCTTAACAACTTGAAGATCAACTCATAAATGGGAGTTAATCTTACTATGAACTGACTAATATACTACAAGTCCCCTTGAAAACCATGGATCTCTTTCTGTATTTTTGGTGTAGGCATATCCTAAATTGCCTTTGCTTTTTTTTAGGTTCACTTCTATCCCTTTCTTACTGACCACATGTCCTAATAGCATAACAAAGGTGGTCCTAAATACACACTTCTTCATATTCAACCTTAAGTTGTACTTATCAACTCTTTTCAAAAATTTCTCTAAGGCTTCAAAATGTCCTTCCCTAATTTTTGACTTTTCCATCATATCATCCACATACATTTCCATTTCTTTATGGATCAAGTCATGCAACAGGGCAGCTGCCATTTGTTGGTATGTTGTACGCATATTCTTCAACTCAAACAACATTACTTATAACAATAAGTCCCTCATTTTGTAATTAAAGCTACAATTACCTCATCCATGATAACTATGAGAATCTAATTATGCCTATAGAACCCATTTATAAATATATACATAACACAAGTTGTGAGACTATCAACCATCACATTAATGTTCGACAAAGGAAAATCATCCTTTGGACATGCTTTGTTTAAATCCCTATAGTCAATATACATCTATACTCTTTCGTCATTCTTTTGTACTAGTACTATGTTGGCTAACCATTTATGGCAGTCTACCACCTCCAAGAACTTGGCATTCAATTTCTTAACCACCTTTTCCTTAACAAACTGAGCCCACTTAGGACTCATCCATCGAAGCTTATATTTTATTGATTTCATATGTGGGCAAGTTGGGATCTTGTCATATGCAATTTACCTATCAACTCTTATCATATCTTTATATGTCCAAGCAAAGACCCTTTAGTACTTTTTGAACAACTAACTTCTTCAATTCCTCTAGTGTGATATTACTGACAATGAGCAAGATTTTTGGATTTTTTGTGTGCCAAGATTAAATGTAGTGATATGCACATAATTAATGTTAAATATGCTCATGAAATTTTGCATGCTATGCACACTACTATTAGAAACACATAACATAAATAAGCAAACTCATCATTCATTATTGTAAACTTAAAAAATATACATCATCATCCTTAAAAAAATTGGACATAAGAACATCACTAAAATTTAGAAAGATAGCTTCCTTTGGGGAAGCGATGAGAGTCTCTTATTCATGTGCCCTCTCCTCATTATTCTTCTTACTAGCCAACATACTTGTGTTCTCACCTTATGCAATATTTGTTCCATTCTCACATTGTGTCCCATCCTTCATTCTTGTGATAACTTTGACAACCCCCTTCAAACTTTATTTCATCTAGTCATCTATTAGCTCAATCTTTAGAAAATCATGCCAGAGAGTCACATTTTTTTTTATAGTAGTGGCTCAGTCTCTATCATAGAGCCTTGTATTTCCTCAACACCCACTTCCTCAATAGAGTATAAATCACACTCTTTATATCCTCTAATTTTTATCCTTATGTAAAAGGCTTCAGTAAACTTGTATGACCCAATATATTCCCATTCTAAGTCCATAAAGGGTGCATTTTGCTTCATCAATCCAAGCTCATCCTTTACGTAATCTTTCTCGATGGCCAAGAATTTCTAATCCAATAAATACTGCCTGGTCTGTTCATCAGTGATCTTCCTCTTATCATTCTAGGACCATGGAGACTGAAGACCATATAAGACTATATGATAATCTGATTCTTGTTCATTCTCTATTACTAAGATCTTTTACCATTGTTCTTCCTATTCTTTTATCATCCTCCTCATTGAGTGAGTTCTAATAATTTTGATATCCCAACTCACCAACATCTAGCTAGAAAAGGGCCTTTTTGAGCTCGTCTATATCTTTACTCAGTAACTCCCATTCTCATGAACTTCTTGCTCAACTTTTCTAATGGTTTTCCTTTCATTCTCAAAGAAATCTAATAGTGGTCCATGCTAGTCATTTACTTATGTGTTTGACTATTTACCACGGTAGCCTAGTCCCTTCCTTATAGTTTGCATAAGGATTTCTAAGAAATCTGATATGCTGGTAGAATTCTTCCCTAACCTTTGTCCTGGAAGAAAGTTTATGTTTTTCATATTCCCTATAACTTTAGGATCAAACCCACTTATCAGTGACTCTTATAACTTAAAACTTTAAAGATGTAGAACATCCACTTTCAAAGCTGGTACAATCCCTCTAACCTCTACACAAATGGTCATAATCTCTCCTTTGTAAGGAATCTTAACTTTTTGATGAACAGTGAAAGGTACATCATCCAATGGGTGATACCATGGTCTTTCCAATAAAAGGAGAAAGTGATTAGACTGTGAATTTCACCATTGCTTCCACTATACTTGTCTTTACCATAGTCTTGAACACACCTATAACTGGCCCCTTACTATCATCATAGGCTTAAATGACACTATCAAAGGCTTCCAAATCTTTCTCTGACTAATAAACCTTATGAAGTAACTTAAATGGGCAAATGTTAATCCTAGATCTATTGTCAACGATCACATATAGAGTGCATCTCCCTTTCACTTCAGCTTGAATGAATAAGGCCAAGTTGTGATCCCTTCCTTCTTGTGGTAGATCCTCGTCTTAAAAGGTAATTTTCCCCTTGTGGGTAACATCAATCGAGGTAGCTTCCTTTAAGATAATCAGACTTGATAGATCTCCAGATAGAACTCCACCATAACCTTTTTATATTCTTGAGAGGTAATAAGCAACTCCCACACACTGATCTGATAGGTATATTCTTCATTGTTTTACAATAAGTTTGTCATCCTCCTTTTCCTTTATAATGAGTTCACCTACCTTTCTCTAAACCCTCAGTTCCTTAGGAAGTTCCCCTTTAGGATAGTATTTTTTGCTATGTGTCATATGGCTAACCTATTTTGTTTTTTTCCTTAATCATTCTCCTTTCATAACTGAATCATTCTCCTCATTTGTACCTCTTTTGTCTTCTTATTTGAGCTTTCCTATGGATTGATAGTGTAAACAACTAGAACCTCATTCATAATCTACTTGATAGTGGCAATATCAACTTCCTCAGGAATCCCAAAATATATCATAAAAATTCCTTAGTTTGGGGAAGGAGCATTATGATAGTTTGGGAGAGGGTTCCCTCAGATGCTAGGCTTTCCAGAATTTGGTAAGACAATCGTCTTATTATCAATGAGATTTTGAATCTTGTGTTTCAGCCTATAATAATCATCAGTGTTATGATATGCTTTTTGATGAAAAACACTATAAGCATTAACATCATATCTCTTAAGCAACAGTTTATGAGGTGGTCTCAGTGCTAGAGGTTTCAACATTCCCTTATTCTACAACCTCTCAAATGCCTCAGATAATGTTTACCATATCAATGAACTATCTTAGCACTCTTACCTCATTTATATTGACCATATTGTTTCCCTCGGTCTAAGGTTGAGTTAGGGCACTTCTCTTTCTTTTATGTTGTCTTCTCTATTTAGATTCCAACTCTTCAGCTTGCAAGCCTACTTTTTAAAGGTCTTCAAAGTTTCTAACCAATATTCCTAAACTTTAGCGTCAACACTAGGTAGAGCCCCTTTAACAATTATCTTCACCTGTTCTCTCTTTGTAGGCTTTATGGTCACCTCTAAAGCCATTTTCTTCCATCTCTTGATATATTTATTAAATCTCTCATCAGTCTTTTACTTCAAAGACTTCAAGTCTTAGAGCATGACCTTTAGATCTAAATTACACCTATAGTGCCTCTCAAAAGTTTCTATCAGTTCCTTCTATTTTTCCCTAATAGTCTTTGCTCGTTGAAGTACCATGTCTTTGTAGAACCTTCTAATGACAACTCAAAAAGTTCTAACATGGTATCCATGAGAACTCTTGATGCCTTCATGACCAGTACATATGAGTTGATGTAGTTCTTAGCATTCTGAATCTTTGTGAAATTGGGAAGCTCTGGCATATCAAAACTAGATGGTAGTTTCTCAAGTTTGTTAGCAAGTAATTCCTCACTGTCTGTTCCCCTTTCTAAACCTTTAGCATCTAAAGCTTTCTATATTTTCTCTAATTACTTAGCAAAGTCATCAAATCGAGTGCTCTCTTTTTCACTATCTAAAAGTTTGTCCAAAATAACAGTTGTGCTTCTCACTTCCTTGGCTACCTTGCTCTCATGATATGTTTTCATCCCAAATAGATCATTATCAATCACCACTTGTTGGGGTGCTTCCATTAGTGCTTTCCCTTTGTCACAGTCCTATATGTAGAGGACTCCCTCATTTTTAAAATCTTGTTGACACATTTGTTTACTCCCTTGGCATTCCTCTCTTCCCTATTATGATTGAAATCAAGCATCATCTATTTTTGAATCTCTAGTGGTATGGTCGGCTCCATGATCTGGTAGCTTTTTGGCTCGGACTAAGAATCTTGCACTTTCTATAAAGCTAATTGCCATTTCTCTTTCACAAGGGTTTGGATGGCTCTATGATGGTTACAAGATAAAGGTTATCTACAAAGACAATTTTCACTTAGAAATCATGACATTCATGTCAAAAAATATATATGCATGAAGGTTGATTCGTTATACATGCACAATCCAACATGTATTTAATGTACATATATGTTAACTAATGATCAAGGCTAGTAACCATCAACTGGTTCTAATATAGATATATGGACATGAAACAAAGAGATATAAAGTTGGAATTCAGTCGACGACCTATGCTCCATGTGTCTATGTGCAAAACTCTATGCACCAAAGTATCCAAACCCTATAATGCAGTATTTGAAAAACATAATTGCAGTTTAGTGAGCCATGACTCAATTAATAAAAATAATAATTAGATTTTTTTGGCATAATAAACAATAAAATATCATCAGGATGCATTACAAGTATAAGAATTTACTATGTAATTGCAAATGTAATAGATTGATTTTGTCGTGACCTTGTAAGGCAAACACTACTTCTAAGAATTCATGTGATTCAAGTGACATTTGATTTTACTAGCCAACATATAACAAGTGAATCATTTGATCAATAACATGGGCCAATACGAAATATTGGTGCCTTTTCCAAGTGATTCACAAGTGTTTAACAAGCCGGTCACAACATCCTTATAGTTCCATATTCAAGTGTTCATTCACAATGGTATACTAAGTAATCATTAAGATTATATAGTTCTCACTTGACTTGTAATCACATGTAAAATGTCATAATTCAATTACATATACATGTAATAGAACATAACCATATCATAAAAAGTCATCACACATACATATTAGAATCTAATTATGGCTTTTACTCACATTTTAAGGTGACCAAACCTTATGGTAGGTTTGGTCTTCTCTTTTGGGCTTCCTAAAAGCGTTAAGATCCTAACATTTGATACATACATTGTTATAAGTATGTCAAAATGATTATGAATGTTTGGTATGCAACAATGGGTATGTTCTATGCAAGTGAACCTAGTGTTTATACATATTTTCCTTATATGGCAGTCTGACCTTGCTACACTCTAGCTATAATAATTAATATTATACTTATCCAAATGATTTAATTCTTTTTATAAATAAATTAAACATATAATTATACAACATAGTCAAATTTTAGGTCAATATAAGGCATAAGAAATTTGGAGAATTTTTGAATTCTACCCTATTTCAATGTCATCTTAGTCTGAGTAGATCTTATAGTTTTAGGTATATCTCAAATTGTAGAAATCCAATTACAAAACTGATTTGTTATAAATTGCAAAGCGCATAGAGGACCATTTTCCATGTTTTTCTCATTGAATTCAATCTAAAAGTCACAAAACAAATGACCAATCTTAGGGTGAGTAGGTTTTTAACATGTTGACAATCAGTCATTATGAAGAGGCAATATCTCATTAACCATGTTAAATTTGGCACAACTATTTTATAAGTTTATAGATCAGACATAAATAAACAACCTTTAAGTGTAGAACATCATCAAATTTTGAATATATGGCCATCAAATTCTTGAAAAGTAGAATTAAAAGATGGATAAGGTTTCATTGTATTCATGGTCAATCAAAATCAATATGTCATAGCTCTTTCCACATAATAAATTAAGTAAAACAACTTTACAAGTATTTAAAGGGGATATAAACCTACAAATTTAATGTTTTTCACTTTGTCTAGATCATCATATAAGGCCATCAAAATATATGAAAATAGCCAAACTAAGGAGATTTTTATTGATGGTGAACTAGTTCTAATGAATGAGCCATATCTCATCATAAGCACCAAATTAAGCAAAATTGTTTTACATGCATTTTGATGTGACATAAACCTACAAATTTTGTGGTTTACACTTTCCCTAATTCCTCTTCTCGTATTATGAAATCGTGAGTACAAAAATCTACTTTAACAACAAAACCAACACAATTAGATTTTGTTTCTCTTAAATTTCAACTTTCATTCATGAGCTATACCTCAAATACACCATAATTCTTGCTAACCATGCATGATTAACATGTTATGAGGGAGGAATTTCATATGGGAATAAGATAAAATCACTTACCTCTTTTGCCAAAACTAGAATAGTTTAGGGTTTCCTCCAAGCTAGCTTACTTTTTTCCCTCTCCTTCTTCTTCTTCTTCTTCCTCTTCTTACTCATTTCTTTCTTTATTTCTTTCAATTTTATGTACTCTCTCACATTTTTGGCTCTCTAATCTAATCCTAAAAGATGAAAAATTTAATTTATATACCTACCCTAATAGGACAAAATCACGATGTCACACTACCATTGGTTAGAAGTTTAATATTCCTCTTTTAGTCCTTCTTCTTCACTCCTTCATTACCTTCATCGATCTCCTAATTCCTATATGCTCCTTATACTTTTAAATAAGCAATACAACACCATTATTTATGATGTTATAACATGCACACAACATAGGGTAATTTTCCATGTAACTATACAAACATTACATTTATGTTAAAAGTGTCCCAAATGCAATGGTGTGAGTTTCATCGTCGTGCTTATCCAATTTGCATATATAAATGATCATTTATCCAATGCATATGTTCATGTGGGATTACAAATCATTTATGCAATGAATATGTTTATGTGAGATTACTTATGAATGAGTATATGGATGTTATAGTATCAGTATGATGCATGAATAGATAATTGATGTATGTATGCACATCATGCACAAATCATAGATAATTGATGCATGTATGCACATCATGCACAAATCATTTTACACAAGATCTTTCTAATCTTATCCCTCTTAGACAAGAGGTCTAGTGGCTTTTTCCCAAATATGGTCTCATTCTTATACCACCATGGAGAAAAGAATGCATAGGGTCTCCTTGGACTAAGAAAAGTTAAAGCCTCGATAAAACATATACACAAAGGTACAAAATAGAAGAGCTCTTTACATTACTTGAATAAATATGTACAAGTAGGGAACAAAATCCCTTTGAAGAGAGAGGGATGTATAGAAAATTATTTCCATATCAAGGAAAGGGAAATTTAAATATAGGGGATAATTACATAAAGGGGAATGGGTATAACATTTATACTTCTATTAGGGATACCTAACCATGTTCTTTAAAGGTTCAACTCTTCATTGAAGAAGAAGTACAATAAGAGGGGTGACATATTACAAAGTACTATTGGATCCTACATGTGCCTAATAGTTGAGAGGGTTGTTATAGTTGATGGCTCCCATAAGCTTAGGGGGCGGATGTCATGATCCCCCATTTGATATGCTTGAAGGTACTAGGCTCATCAGTGATGAATCCTCGTCACAATTTCCTAAACTCGAATAGAGCTTAAGTCTCAAGATTAGAGAACCACCAGTGATATGAACCAATTTAGGGGCAAGATCAAGGTTACAAATAATGGAAGAGACTAGTAAATAGTTCTCCTTAGAAAAGAGAAAGGCATCATAAATGCTTCAAAACTTACCATATTTGGAGCTGCCATATTTGAGCTTGCCTTATTACAACTATTATATTTAGAACTGCCATATTTGTACTTGCCTTATTTAGATTTGCCACATTTAAAGCTACCATATTTGAACCTGTCGTATTTGAACTTGTTGTATTTGGATAATCTTCTACACAAGGGCAAAATGATCATTTTTGAACTTCCATTTAATGTATGGATCCTTAAAATGAAATCAAGAGGTTCAACTCTTCAAATAGGAAATTTTGCACAAAAAATGTTCTAGAAGTTTTCAAAAAGGTTCTAGAAATTTTCAAGAATATTTCAAACATCTTTTGGTGGAAGAATAAAAGTCTTAAAGAGGAATTAAAGGGGGGCAGTGCATAAGGAAGAAAAATAAAAAATTCAAGTCAAAATATGTAACATCCCTATTCACATTCATTGGCATTATCACATGAACATATTCATTGCATAAATGATATGAAATCCCATATGAACATATGCATTGGATAAATGATCATTTAGTCATGGGATTTATAGAAGCATGACAATGACACTTGCACCATTATATTTGGGACACTTAAACATATATGCAGTGTTTGTATAGTTGCATGGCAAATTGTTTTATATTGTGTGCATGTTATAGTATCATAAATAATGGTGTTTTAGAGCTTAATTAAAGGTATAAGGAGCATTTAGGGATTAAGAGATGGATGAAGGTGCTTAAGGAGTGAAGAAGAGGGACTAAAAGAGGAAAAGTGACCTTCCAACTAATGAAAATGAAGCACCATGATTTTATATTATTGTAATAAGTTTATATATGCTAATTAGGGCAGAATTGAGGGGTAAGTTGGGAGGTATTGCAAAAAGAGAGTGAGAGAAAGCTAAAGAATAAGAAGAAGAAAAAGAAGAAGAGAGAGAAGAGTGAGCTGCCTAAGGTTTTCTAATTCTGGGATAGTAGGTAAGTTAATTTATCTTATTCTCAATTGAAATTAACCTCTCATGACATATTAATCATGCATGGTTAGTGAGAATTATGGAGTAATTGAAGTAGAGCTCTTGGATGGAAGTTATAAACCAAAAGAACAATAGCTGATTCTGTTGATTTTGCTGTTAGAGTAGAATTTTGCACTCACGATTTCATAACCCTAGAAGAGGAATTAGGGAAAGTGCAAAATATGAAAGTTGTATATTTATGTCTCATATAAATCTGTATGAAACAGTTTTGCTTGATTTTGTGTATGTGAGGAGATATGACTCCTTCAGTAGGACTAGGTCAAATCCAAACCGAGATGATCTCAGTCTTTTGTTTTCTTATATTTTGATGGCCTTATGTTCTGATTATGACAAAGTGTAAAACATGAAATTTGTAGGGTTATGTAAACACATGTCGACCAGTTTTGATTGATTTGTTGTGTGGAAAGAGTTATGGCTCATTGATTGGGACTGACTCTGTACCGGGGTAAAACCCACCTTTCTTTTGAATATGTTTTCCAAGTATTTGATGGCCATAGATTCATAATTTAATGATGGTCCAAACTTTTAAGTTGTATATTTATGTATGATATACATTCCTTTGAATGTTTTCATGCCAAATCCAGCATGGTTGTTGAGATATTGTTCCTTCTTCATGACTTGTTGTCAACACGTTACAAACCTGCTTAACCTGAGATTGGTCCTTTATTTTGGTGATGTTATAAACTGAATTAGACAATGAGTAAAACATGGAAAATGTTCCTTTATATGTTTTGTAACTGATGGTAGATTATTATTACAATTGGATCTGTATAATTTGAGATATACCCAAGAGAGTAAGACCTACTCAGACTAAAAGGACACTGCAACAAGGCAACATTTAAAAATCACCACATTTTGTGTGTGTCTGATATTGACTTGAAATTTGCATATGTTGTCTCATTATGTGTCTAGTTAGTTAGAAAATAAGAATCAAGTCATTTGGAGTAGTGTATCTAGAGTTATTTTTGTGAGAGTGTAGCAAGCTCAGCTACCCTTTTAGGAATATATGCATAAACACTAGGTCCACTTGCATGGGTCATACCATAACTGCATACCAAGCATTCATAATCATTTTGACATACTTATAACCATGTATGTATCAAATTCTAGGATCTCAAAACTTTGAGGAAGCCCTAGAGAGAGAACCAAACCTATCGTAAAGGTCGATAACATCAAAAGGTGAGTAAAAACCATAATTAGATTCAATGGGTGTATGTGATAATTGTATGATATGATTATGTTATATTACATATATATGTGATTGAATTGTTACATGTTACATGAAATATAAGTCAAGTGAGAATGATTGAATTGTTACATGTTACATGGGAATAATATGATTATGTTCTATTGCGTGTATATATGATTGAATTGTTACATGTTACATGGAAATACATGCCAAGTGAGAATTAAATGCTTTTAACGATTACTTGGCATGTCATTTATGAATAAGCACTTGCATATGGAACTAAAAGGGTGTTGTGACCGACTTTTCAAACACTTGCAAATCACGTGGAAGATGGACCAATAGGTCCCAAATCATATGTCAAATGAATTACTGGAAGATGGACCAATAGGTCCCAAATCATATGTTACATGAATCGCATGAATATCCCGGGAGCAATATTTGTCGTGCACGGTCACGACAAAAACAAAGCTATTGCATTTACACTTGCATAGTCAATTATTATACTTGCAATGTATCTTGATGATATTTGATTATGGATTATGCCAGAGAATTTGATTATTATTTTCATTCACTGAGTCGCGACTCACCAAATCAAAAATTTTTTTCAGATACCGAAGAATACGAATTGGACACTTTGGTGCTTTAAGTTATACATTGAGACATATGGACCACAGGTCGTTGGCTGAATCCCAACTCTCTCTCTCTCTCCTTGTGTCATATACATATATGTACATCAAATACATATTGGATTGTGTCTATGATGGATAAAACCTTTATGCATATGTATTTTGGACATGAATGATATGAGTTTTGTAAAATGAATATGGCTGTTACAGTTATTGGTATCAGAGTAGGGATAGGTTCCATAAGGACATATATATGAACATGACATGACATTTACACTATTTTGCATTATCATATGACATAGTCTTATATGCCTATAAGGCATTAGCAGAAGGTAGTCATGGTAGTATCCATGGCTTGCCAAGGAGAGATGAGTCAGATGATTTGCATTCCATATAAGCATCATGTCCATCATTAAGAGATCTACCTGCTGATAGAGTTAGATCTCCTACACATTCTTATGTACAACACATATCTCATAGTCAACCATAAAATAGAATTGGTGAACCAACAGTGCAGGGCATAAAAATTCAAAGAGAGAGAAGGTATGATAAATTAAGAAAACAAGGTGCAGTTGACTTCAGTGGTACCACAAATCCATTAGTGGCAGAGACATGGCTAAAAAGAACATAAAGAGTTTTGAACTCGATGAAATGCACACCAGAAGAAAACTTTGATTATGTTGTATCGCTATTACAGGGGGATGCATATGATTGGTGGGAAACTATTCCAGGGAATGATGCCAAGCCTCTAGTGCTTACATGGGATGACTTTCTTCATGAGTTCAATAACAATTACATGCCAGAAGTATATAAAGATGATAAAAAGAAGAGAGTTTTTTAACCTAAAGCAGGAGCAGATGACTATAGCTGAATATGAGGTAAAATTCAATCAATTATCTCATTATGCGTCCTTCATGGTAGCTACTGATAAAGACAGATGTCAAAAATTTGAGGAGGAACTAAGATATGAAATTAAAAGTAAGATCACAACTATAGATCTTGAAAGTTATACTAAACTAAAAACTGCTGCAATCAGGGTGGAAAGATTAGAAAAAGAAAGGATGGAGCAACGAGTAAAAAGAGGGACTACTGAGTTTATGGGGGATTTTAACAGAAAGAAAGGCAAACGTGGAGATTATATGTCATCATAGTCTAGTGCTAGGGGTGTTTACTCTAACTATAGAGGTAGAGGATTATGACTTTCATCTTATATGGGCAGAGGTCAAGGTCAAGTTATGCAACAACGACCTTTATGTGTACATTATGGCAAGTAACATATAGGTGAATGTAGAAAATTGACTGGGGGGGGGGGGAGTGTTACCTTTGTGGGTCTCTTGATCATATGCTTAGAAATTGTCTAGGAAAATCTAGAATGTCAGAGGGAGGCAGAGGCAGAGCTATATCAGAGCACACAGTTGAAGTTTCAAAGGCAAGCGGAGTTGGAGGATCATATGGTAGAGGCAGAGGCAGAGGCAGAGGTCGAACAACCACAATTGGCCAAAGTATTAGTAAATTAGAGGGTCAGAGTTCTAGAGCCCCGACATAGGCTAGAGTATTTGCCATAACTAGGCAAGAAGCTATTGCTGCTCTAGAAGTAATCACGTGTAAACTTTTTCCCCATGATTTAGAAGTTAATGCATTGATTGATCCTAGCTCCACACATTCATTCATTTCATTGAACATGGCATCACAACTATGTAGTAAGCATCAACCTTTAGGCTTTGATCTATGTGTTAGTACCCCTTTGAAAGAGGTGATGATTATAAATAAGGTATGTCGTGATTGTGTGATTCACATTGATGACGTGGAGTTAAATGTTGATCTAGTGCTATTGCCACTACGTGAATTTGATGTGATAATGTGTATGGATTGGTTGTCCAAATATCGTGCAATAGTGAATTTTGTTACTAAGGAAGTTATCCTGGAATCTCTGAATCATACACGGGTTGTGTTTCAAGGGGAAAGGCAAATTGTACCCGCATGTCTAGTTTCTACTATCAAGGCTTTTCGCATTATTAAAAGTGGTTGTGAGGCTTATTTAGCACATGTGGTAGACACAAGGTTAACAAATGAATTACTTGAGAATATTTTCGTAGTGAATGAGTTTTCAGATGTGTTTCCAGCTGATTTTCCTGGTTTGCCACCTGATAGGGAGATAGAATTCACAATTGAATTAGTCCCTGGAACTGCACCGATATCCATTCCACCTTATAGGATGGCTCCGGCTGAGTTGAGAGAATTAAAGACCCAATTATAGGAACTACTTGAAAAGGGATTCATCCGACCTAGTGTGTCACCATGGGGTGCTCCAATATTGTTTGTTAAAAAGAAAGATGGGATAATGAGGTTGTGTATTGATTATAGGCAGTTAAATCGGGTTACTGTGAAGAATAAGTATCCTTTACCAAGAATAGATGATTTGTTTGACCAGTTATAAGGAGCACAGGTGTTTTCAAAAATTGACCTCAAATCAGAATATTATCAGCTTAAAATTTCAGACTCAGATGTACCGAAGATAGCTTTCGAACCAGGTATGGGCATTATGAATTTTTAGTGATGCCATTTGGTTTGACTAATGCGCCAGCTGTGTTTATGGCTCTTATGAAAAAGTGTTCCAGCCTTAAAGAAATTTGTAATTGTGTTCATTCATGACATACTGGTGTATTCAAGTAGTAGAGAGGAGCATGAACAACACTTAAGAATTGTGTTGCAAATTTTGAGAGAAAAACAACTATTTGCTAAATTAAACAAGTGCGAGTTCTGGATTGACCATGTGGTATTTTTAGGACATATAGTTTCTAAAAAGGGTATAGAGGTGGATCCAAACAAAATTAAAGCAATAGTAAAGTGGGAAACCCCAAAGAATGTTGCAAAAATCCGAAGTTTCTTAGGACTAGCTGGGTATTATTGTCGATTTGTTGAGGGATTTTCACTGATAGCTGCTCCTTTGACTAAATTACTTCAGAAGAATGTACCATTCCAGTGGTCTAAAGCCTGTCAGAAGAGTTTTGATAAATTAAAAGATAGATTGACATCAGCTCCAGTGTTAGCCATTCCTACTGGTAATGAAGGATTTGTAGCGTACAGTGATGCCTCTCATCAAGGTTTGGGATGTGTTTTGATGCAGCATGGTAAGGTAATTGCATATGCATCTAGACAACTGAAAGCTTATGAATTATCTTACCTAGTACATGACCTAGAACTTGTTGCTATCGTGTTTGCTTTGAAAATATGGAGACACTATTTGTATGGAGAAACTTTCCAAATATTTACAGATCATAAGAGCTTGAAGTATTTGATGAGCCAAAAAGAATTAAAT